>OX465274.1:102077531-102080212 GCA_949987645.1 Tachina grossa
TAATAATAATAATAATAATAATAATAATAATAATAATAATATAATAATAATAATAATAATAATAATAATAATAATAATAATAATAATAATAATAATAATAATAATAATAATAATAATAATAATAATAATAATAATAATAATAATAATAATAATAATAATAATAATAATAATAATAATAATAATAATAATAATAATAATAATAATAATAATAATAATAATAATAATAATAATAATAATAATAATAATAATAATAATAATAATAATAATAATAATAATAATAATAATAATAATAATAATAATAATAATAATAATAATAATAATAATAATAATAATAATAATAATAATAATAATAATAATAATAATAATAATAATAATAATAATAATAATAATAATAATAATAATAATAATAATAATAATAATAATAATAATAATAATTAATAATAATAATAATAATAATAATAATAATAATAATAATAATAATAATAATAATAATAATAATAATAATAATAATAATAATAATAATAATAATAATAATAATAATAATAATAATAATAATAATAATAATAATAATAATAATAATAATAATAATAATAATAATAATAATAATAATAATAATAATAATAATAATAATAATAATAATAATAATAATAATAATAATAATAATAATAATAATAATAATAATAATAATATAATAATAATAATAATAATAATAATAATAATAATAATAATAATAATAATAATAATAATAATAATAATAATAATAATAATAATAATAATAATAATAATAATAATAATAATAATAATAATAATAATAATAATAATAATAATAATAATAATAATAATAATAATAATAATAATAATAATAATAATAATAATAATAATAATAATAATAATAATAATAATAATAATAATAATAATAATAATAATAATAATAATAATAATAATAATAATAATAATAATAATAATAATAATAATAATAATAATAATAATAATAATAATAATAATAATAATAATAATAATAATAATAATAATAATAATAATAATAATAATAATAATAATAATAATAATAATAATAATAATAATAATAATAATAATAATAATAATAATAATAATAATAATAATAATAATAATAATAATAATAATAATAATAATAATAATAATAATAATAATAATAATAATAATAATAATAATAATAATAATAATAATAATAATAATAATAATAATAATAATAATAATAATAATAATAATAATAATAATAATAATAATAATAATAATAATAATAATAATAATAATAATAATAATAATAATAATAATAATAATAATAATAATAATAATAATAATAATAATAATAATAATAATAATAATAATAATAATAATAATAATAATAATAATAATAATAATAATAATAATAATAATAATAATAATAATAATAATAATAATAATAATAATAATAATAATAATAATAATAATAATAATAATAATAATAATAATAATAATAATAATAATAATAATAATAATAATAATAATAATAATAATAATAATAATAATAATAATAATAATAATAATAATAATAATAATAATAATAATAATAATAATAATAATAATAATAATAATAATAATAATAATAATAATAATAATAATAATAATAATAATAATAATAATAATAATAATAATAATAATAATAATAATAATAATAATAATAATAATAATAATAATAAAATAATAATAATAATAATAATAATAATAATAATAATAATAATAATAATAATAATAATAATAATAATAATAATAATAATAATAATAATAATAATAATAATAATAATAATAATAATAATAATAATAATAATAATAATAATAATAATAATAATAATAATAATAATAATAATAATAATAATAATAATAATAATAATAATAATAATAATAATAATAATAATAATAATAATAATAATAATAATAATAATAATAATAATAATAATAATAATAATAATAATAATAATAATAATAATAATAATAATAATAATAATAATAATAATAATAATAATAATAATAATAATAATAATAATAATAATAATAATAATAATAATAATAATAATAATAATAATAATAATAATAATAATAATAATAATAATAATAATAATAATAATAATAATAATAATAATAATAATAATAATAATAATAATAATAATAATAATAATAATAATAATAATAATAATAATAATAATAATAATAATAATAATAATAATAATAATAATAATAATAATAATAATAATAATAATAATAATAATAATAATAATAATAATAATAATAATAATAATAATAATAATAATAATAATAATAATAATAATAATAATAATAATAATAATAATAATAATAATAATAATAATAATAATAATATAATAATAATAATAATAATAATAATAATAATAATAATAATAATAATAATAATAATAATAATAATAATAATAATAATAATAATAATAATAATAATAATAATAATAATAATAATAATAATAATAATAATAATAATAATAATAATAATAATAATAATAATAATAATAATAATAATAATAATAATAATAATAATAATAATAATAATATAATAATAATAATAATAATAATAATAATAATAATAATAATAATAATAATAATAATAATAATAATAATTAATAATAATAATATTA
>OX465274.1:102090412-102309323 GCA_949987645.1 Tachina grossa
CCAAATTCACTACATTTTAAGCCCTTTCCTATTCCACTCACGATCGTTTACTTATAAAATCCTAACCCTTTTTAACATATTCTCTATTCGCACATGCACTCACAAATCTAGTAATTCGTCTCATTTTTATGCATTTCTGAACTAAAATGTCTAGCAAATTTTAAAATATAATAAATAATAGAATTAACATATGCAAATTATTAAACATAAATATCAACTAGAATTTCTATACGAACACCGGCCGATCAAACCCACATAAATTATTACATCCCGTTAACTTACATATAAAATGCTAACCCTAATTAACATATTTTCTTTTAGCACATGCACTCACTAATCTAGGAATTCATCTCCTTTTTACTATGAATCTCCGCACAGACATTTTGTCTAACAAAAAATTAACAATATACAAAAAATAATAGAATTTACATATGGAAATAATTAAACAAAAATATCAATTAGAAATTTTATACGAACGCATGACATGTGCTTTTATCAACTAACTAACATACATACATACATACATACATATGTATGTATGTACATATTTTCCCCAAATCATCAAATACTTTCTTTTCAGTCTTTCCTGCCTACATACAAAACAATATATTGCTAGCCGTTACCATTCTCAAAACATTCGAAAAAAATAATATGAAAAAAATTTCTATTCTTTTTGTGCTGCAGTTCTCGTGTATAAATATAACACAAAATACATATTCAATTCCAACTAAAATTCATGCGTGCATACTTTAGGCGTTAAATGCAAATCCCAACTCCACTTACGACCTGCCTTACGATGTCTCCAGAAAGCGTTCCATCCAATACTTGTATTGCAAACAACAATAACATTAGAAAAAATTTTTGTTGTTTGCAATACAAATATTCAATCGAACGATTTCTGGTGACATCGCAAGACAGGCCGTTAGTGTTCACCACCATAAGCCAAGCCTCATTGATCAACACTTAACCAACTCATAAACCGTTATTATTTTCTCCTTTCTCCACTACTGCCATCTAGACTTATTTAGCACACAACACTCATCCAACTCCCATTAAGATAAACTTAATTCGCTTTTGGTTAAGACAAGACCCATTGATCAATACTTAGCCAACTCACCAACCGTTATTATTTCCCCACTTCTGCCACCTAGACTTATCTAGCACACAGCTGATCATCCAAAACCCATTAAGATAATCTTAATTGCTTTTGGGGTAAGCTCAGACACATTGATCAAGACTTAGGCAACTCACACACATTTTACCTCTTTGCAGCGCTGCCATATGACGTAAGTATACTCCATTTACCCAATTCACTATTCTTTTACACACTTTTTTCATCTCACTATGGCAGCACTAACACCACTATTTACACACCACAAATACACACTCCTTTTACCCTTTTTCACTAACATATGGCATCTCTCACACCAGTGTTTAGCAAAGACACAAACCTTTACTGCTTACAGCGCCTCTAGTGGTGAATTCACCATTATCTATCGTTATCTACCGTTATCTATTTTAATTTCTTTATGGGTCAACAAGCAATTCCTATATACTAGCTGCCTTGACTCCTGGCCATTTCCTGATTAGGGAACCTCTCACGGCACAAGTCGATGCAACTGCTCAGTCGATGTCGCCATCACTTGTTAAACGATGGGAACTGGTATCAAAAATAAAACATCGTTTCTGGCAACGATGGTCCCACAAGTACCTCACTGAACTCCAGCAGCGTAACAAATGGCAATCAAAGTCTGAAAATCTGCCAGTGGGTGCTATAGTTATAGTTAAAGACAACACTCCTCTCATGACGTTGCAAATCGGAAAGGTGATCGAAACATTCCCAGGGCCCGACGGTATCGTGAGGACGGCAACAGTCAAAACATCTACAGTTATAATTAAACGAGCAATTCACTTGCTTGCTCCACTTCCTCTTGACACATCCTACACCACTACTGGCAATGAAATTGTACCTGATCCGCTTCCTCTGGATACACCCTCAACCGCTGCGAGCATTGAAAGTGCAAAAAGTAGTCACCTTCCCAAGGAAAACTACCAATCTACAGACAAAAATAAAGGAAATAGCTCGGACCTTAAGTGAAACGAACCACCCACTGACAAATACAATAGTTCACCACCCTCAAAACGCTGCACTTTAACTCCAAACAGCCTAATAATCCCCCTTATTGTGAATGGCGTCGTCGACGTCACATCAAGACGACAGCAAATTTTGTCACTTGTATACTCTTTACCGGGAAAAACTGGATCTTATTGACAATCTCTCACTAATCTCGAAGGCTTTGTAAATTAATGGAGCTGGTTAATAGTAGTCAATTTTTGTCGACAAAGAGTAGACAAGTGACAATTTTTAGTGTCGTCTTGATGTGACGTCGACGAGGCCATTCGCAATAAGGGGAAATGATTCTCGCCTTATTCCTTCCGTTAGTGGTATGCCAGCAAGGTACCTACACAAGGATCACTAGCTCTCCTGGGTTACACTTTGAACAGATTGGTCAAGTGAAACCAATCATCTCAGAATGGAAGCTCCTAATCTACTTTGAACTATCCCCATTTCTCAATGAAGTACAACTTCTAGCAAATGGAACTACTACCTTAATGAAATGTTGCAACAGTTCAGATCTCAATCACCAATGTCTCGCGCTCGTTGCGCATTTTAACAACGTTAGGCTTAAAGTGGATACCAGTCTCGAAAGCCTCTTAAGAAGAAGGAAACGAGGCGCAATTAATTTCGTTGGAAATGTAGCAAATTCATTATTTGGAGTTCTGGACTCACAGTATGCGGAAAAAATGACCGACACCATCAACAGCATAAAGAATAACGAGGATCACTTGGCACACCTTCTACGGAATCAAACATCATTCTTGGACTCCACCCTTAATATTATGAAGCAAACGGAGGTTCATACTCAGAATAGCCTCGATAAGTTAAACTTTAGGCTAAAAAGACTCGAGAACTTTACAGTTAATGGAACCCAGCAGTCTCAACTAATTTCATCGCTTAGCATACAGTTGATTATCATCTCAGACAATGTGCAAACGATGTTAAAGGCCATAATGGATCTGCTAACCGATACGTATCATGGTAGAATAAGTCCCTCTCTACTAACACCGCAACAATTTTCTTCGGAAGTGGACAATATAAAGGCAAACCTGCCATCGGATTTAATACTACCAGTCACGGATATCATTCACCTATATGGTTTAGTGACAGCTAAGACAGCCGTTTCAAACCAACACATTATTTGCACATTGGAAATTCCCCTAGCCCATAAAGAAGAATTCGACCTCTTTTATCTTACACCAGTTCCACAATTAGTAAATGACTCGTTGGTTGCGGTCATTCCAACAACCAAAATGATGGCCCTCAACGCTCACTGAGACGAATATTTCCCGGTTGATGATACCAAACTTCGTGATTGCCACATCCTTGAACACGATACTTTTTTATGTCCAAATATCCAAGCTACGTATTCCAAAAAGTCACCAATGTGTCGTTGTGAGATACATTTATTTAACAACGAGTCAGATCTAAGTTGCAATACCGAGGTACTAGCCAATAGTAATGTGTGGTACCAGCTTCATAAAAAGAACCAGTGGCTACTCGCAACTCAGCATCCACTCAAATTAAGTATGGTGTGCAACGGCATCAGTGGTTACCAGGTCTTGCAAGGAACTGGATTACTTGCCTTACCAGCAGGATGAATGAAAAATGAGTTGATCACCGTATATGGGCACCAAACTATCACCTCGACTTCGTATCCCTCCTATACAAGCTCAGGCGTTGCATTGTCCCATTTACAACAAAAGGTCTTCAACATAACCGAAACTTTACCAGACCTAAGAATCATTAGAAACTTAACCCGACTGCAAGAGGAGGTAAGAGAACAGATGCGGAATATACCCACCCCAACCATCAATCATGGCGTGCATAGCTTGACAGTCAGCTATGTAGGATTATCTCTGATTTTGACATTGCTAACCAGCCTGTTAATCAAAATATTATTAAAAAGAAGACTCAATACGCGTCCAATAGCACCACAGCCATCACCGAGGTCAAACTGGAACATTTCGTTGGACCCTGGCGCTTAATTTACTTCAGCATAAATTGCCGGAAATTGTTCACTTAATTGCCTATTGATATTAACGATCCCCCTGGGGGCACAATATGTTAATTCGAATTAAACTTTAAGCAAAATGCTTACTTCGTTTTTGTTTAACTTTTTTGTTCATATTTTTGCCAAGTCTCAAGTGCACTTAAATTCTTCCCCACAATTTAATTAAAATAAAATTAATTTATTTCCCACACATTTGTCAAGCCAGGTATGAGAACCATCATGTCAGCATAATTGACGAAATAAATAAAACATTTTATTTTCCACGTGTGTTTCAAATTACCAGCCAGACAGTAGTGAAATTGAATATCTGTTTTGCTTAGCTTACGGTGGGAATGAATTTGGCAAGATGATAATGAACAATTTCTGGCCGTTTTAAATTATGTTTGTATTCTTATTCTTATTTTTTATTAATTCTACTTTTTGTTATTGTATTAGTTTTAAGTTATTTACATTTTGTATAAATATTAAAGTTATTGAATAAATTTTATGATTGCAACTTAAATCGTCATCCACTTCACTTCTTTGAGTCAATTATATTATTCTGGTGTACTACCTGAATAACGAATTGATTCCTCCACAACTTCATTTATCCTTGTGTATCACTTGGATAAGAAACAACAACATTTTTTAAATTGCTTATCCTTGTGTACCACTTGTATAAGCCCCACCACTTACATCTCAGTTAAGCCAGGCAAACGGGTCTGGTATTAACAGCCCTGATAATTCCTCATCCCCTGAGAAATTATAAGTAAAGGGATTTATTGATGATGATTTGTTAATAAACACCACCTAAAAACATAGATATTAGGTACATAATAGGTGCATGTGCCGAATCAAATGAAACTCTGCGTGCAATGTACAACCATGGTTGTGTTGGTATGGCCACACGATGTTCAACTGACGCGTGGATATACCTAAATGTTTCGTCGTCATTATATTTTTTACTCTGCCGCCGAACGCACCATCATAAGCACAAGGCCTTGCAAGGTAAGGAAATTCAGGAAGTAAAGCTAAAAGGAGCAAACTGGAAGTGGTTATTTCGGGGCAGGATTTTAGTAGAAAGAAAAGATAATTAAATAAATGGAAATTAGTAGAAGAGATAGTGCAGGAGTAGGCTAAAAGAAACGTGTAGTAAAGTTCTTCTTTTTGAAGGTAGCCGTGTACTTTAAATGACATTGCTAGCAGGACGACAATAGCGACGTCAATTGCCCAACGACAGTGGAAACGTCCGTGTGGTGGACGAGTCAGCAAGTGAAAACTGGTCGAACGCTGGTTGTACACCATTTCTTACACGCCCGATCGCCTCGTCACGTGGCGTACAGCGGCCGGAGCCTTTATAAACGGGAGGCTGTCCAGAGGCACAGCCTTACGAAAAGCCAACCGCCCCCGAGATTCGGGAAGACGTTGTACTCACTCAGTACGGAGTACAGAAAGAAGGTATCGATGATTGGTAGTATATAGCGAACACAAGGTAAGTTGGCATGCAAAGTAACACCAAAACAAAACGGCGGCCATAGCACGTGCCTTAACACAGTAAAGTGGCCGAATTAATTGTACTGGGCACAACTAAGAGTTGGACCTCCATTATTTCATCAGGCGCAAAGTAAGTGGGAGCGCTGAATGGTGGTGCGCACATTTTTAAATGCGATTGAGCCTATTCCTTGTAATTTTTTTTTAACTGGCAACAATATATACATATGGGTACACCCGCGGATACTTGCACAGATACGTATGCATCCATTTTTATACGAGCGTGGCGTTACTAAGAGCGTATAGCAATTTCCTCAACTTCACGTTACGTTCGACCATTGATTTACGCTTGTATAAGATATTAGTACCTACATATACCTACATATACAGGGTATATCTAAGTCTATGTAGTTAATGTATTTTTAATTCCTATATATACGAATTCAGTTTTTCTGTGAAGCCTTTTTATAATCGTGATAAAGGATACCCCGACGCTCCACGCAAGTGATACCGCCCTCTAAAGTTTTATTGTTTTATCTCAGTATGTCTGTACAGAGAAATAGTGCATTTCCAAAAGGACAAGCCTACCTAAAACAACAAGTTGTACGGGCAATTTTGTTGGCAGGGTCGGTAGAGTGCCAATTTTATTGTTTAGTCCTGTAGTTTTATGAAACCAAAGTTGTTTTTCTGGTTCATTTCGTGGAACAATACCGTACGTGGTCGTGGCATCTCGAATACACAGAAAGGTGAACACGAAGAATATCGTTCGTGCAGTTGATGCACTTGTGATCGAATATTGTCCTGCGGTAATTCGCGTTTATTGATTAACTACGATACGCTTTCGTGAGTTGGTGTAAAGTATTCTCGTACTGGCTCGGTTTAAGTCCGTAACTACTGGTAGCCTTAGCAACTGTATTTGATTTAATAACCACCCAGCGACCCGTTCTTAAGCTCAAGCACCCAGGTCTACATAATAATATGCTTAAGAAAAGAAGTAATGAGTAAAACTTTTTTATGGACGTAGGTTGAAAATAATACGGTACTCAGTCCAATATTTTTCCTTATATACATACATATTTTTATTTAATTTGTATTATTGTTCTTTTATTTCATATATATTTTACATCCTTTCAAAACACACATGCATATATATGTGTATATATATTGATATCACATAACTATTTTTACGTACAGGTTCATTGTGTACGCTAATTCATCTCTATATGAAAACAGTAGATTTAAGAAAACAAGTGAATATACATATATATATCCCTTACACTATTGTAGGTTAAATTATAATAAGATTTTTCAATAATAAGAGAATATATATATTTTTGAGAATGGCTTGCATTTTGCAATGAGCGGCTGAGGGAAGAAAAGGATAAGGTAAAGTAAACGTCGCATGAGTATTGCTTTCAGAGGCGCTCTACAAACGGCAACAGAGTCGACAACGGGAGTTGTCGACGGATAAATCATAGGAGGGGAACGCGCATTCCATTTCCAATCGGAATGTTTAATACGTCCAATAGTGGAGTCCAGCGTAGAATACTTATGGTACTATGAACAATAATTGTTTTTTTTTCTATTTTGTTTTTTTATATTTAACACCTTGAGCGCGTCGCGTCGCAAAACGAATACACCTTCACTGCAGCTAGGCCGAAATAAAACAAATGCATAGTACCAGTAATGCGGTGTCGATGTTGTTCAGGACACGACCGGCCACAACGGACGGTAGAAAAAAAGGTCCAGTAAAAGAAATGAAGCAGAACAAGAATGGCGCCCAACGTAAAGGCCTTGTCATTTTGATACCTCAGAAAGAGTCGTGGTTGTACAAGGTAGTGAGTACGAAGTCCGCTGGATTGAACAGCCACGTGACACTATGGGTAATTAACATGCACAACGGTTTTGTATGTCTTAAATGTCCTGGTAGTGCGAAAACACTACCTGTGACACAAGTCGTTTTGTAAGTCTTAAGTAAACGTTAGTATGACGGTGCTTAATTGCGACAAAACGTAAATTTTTTGTAATAATTATGGGTATTAAAATCGTAAGTCATTTTTATTGGTTTATATGACGAATTGAATAAGCGACGACTTTTAGCCCGGAGGAATAACGCGTATCGTAAGTCTTGTGAAGTAGTTTTTTTTTTGACAGCCCCATTGCGACGGTACATGCGTGCTCCTGATTTTTATGGCAGTTCACGTTGAATTTTAAACTAGAATGGATATTGCTTATGAGTAACTACGGCTCGTTTATACCTTTACTTAACCTTTGACCTAAAATACAGTTTCTGTGAAAGAAAGAAATTAATTAATTTGTTTTACAAAGCCCGTGCCATTCGTGCTATAATACATTCGTGGTACATAGGTTGCTATATTTCGATACCTTTAGTATATGATATAGAAATATATACGTGTGTGTGTTTGCTTTGAGGGGTTCTCGTTACAGGCGTGTATACACGGGCATACGTGTGTGTATACATACGGGTACACACCTAGGGATACATGCTCTGTTTGATCTCGTCGAATATTATACTTTGTGAAGATTTTTTTTGTAAGTTTCGCCATATCATTTATAATATCAATTATATTATCCTATTATTATTATCTTATTATTTTATTTTCACATCATTTATTATTTCTATCGACAAGTTATGTTGTGCGCTATAATAGTTGTGGATAGTATTTCCAATCGGAAGTTTAATTTATTGGAACAAAGTATTATTGATGGGTACTGATTAATTTATCATTATTTTTCGTTGTGTTATATAATCTTAATCGCTGTTACCGACTTTTCTAAATTACATTTTGCGTAACTCATGTAGGATTTTTGGTGTTTCCTATATTTTGGCACGCAGTTATATACTTTTTGCTTTGCTTAAAGTATACAAATATTTTTCCTTTACCAGACTACTAAATCTTTTTAAGAAAAAAAAAAGGAAAACGCTATACGATTAGCGCCATCGATTGGGACAAGATAGACAACCAGTGGATTTTTTTTTTTTTGATAAGGGATATTGTAGTAGGTTTATCTGAGTGATAGTTTAAGGGTTAAGGGTGTTGTTGGATTTTTAACCGGCAGTGGGGGATTTTGTTGTTTTTGGCTGGTGTCGCACGAATATGCTAAATAATGCTGGCGCTGCCAAATATATCAGACGTGACTGACGCAGAGAATGAAGAGGGCGAGCGTCGACAATCAGCGGGGAATACTGAAGACATTGACATCAATGCGAGAAGCAGTTCAATAACTCGGCCCCCATACAGTCCTTTAACCGCCTTGAATCCCCCCAGGGGAGTCTATTATAGACTACGGGTGTGGCAACCCCGGGTCCCCAGCCGGGGTGATGTGGCTTTTTTCATTGACGTACCTTTGGTACATTACCCATAGAACTTATGTGTTACTACCCGATCTCTGAACACAAACAGAGCAAAGGATGTGCACATATTTATAACAAAAGGAAGACAGGTCCTGTTGATGTCAATTAGGTGCAGCGTCACCTAGAACTGCCCCTGAGTTCAAAAGACGATAGAGGTGAAGCCCTTGTGGTGGAACTTCGAGGTCTAACCAGAGGCTACTTCTGCTGCCACGGGTGCCGGTGGTCCGACAGCCGAGCTGCTTAGACTTGAGTGCATGTAGCGGTCGTCAGTTTCCTTTGCTAAAATGCCGAGTTCGTCCTACCTCACGGGGTTAAAAGGATGATTTTGGTATGAGTGGAGTAGGCATTGGTTATTTGGCGACACAGGCATGGGTTCATCTCGGATGAGTGGTTGAGCTGTGCCGGCAATGGTTGAGGAATTCTCATGGGGACCTCGCTATGGGTGTATACATAACACCTTGGCGTGGAAGCCGGAGAATTATCGTGGTGGCTGTGGTTGCTACCAAAATCGCTGGGAGAATAGTCTTGGCTTCCCAGTGTGAAATCAATACTAGTGGTTGGTCTGATGCGGTCAGCCAGACACTATTCTAGGTGCTGTTGCCATTCAACAGAAGCTGCTATGGGCACGGACATGGCAGCAGAGTTTAGATATCTCAAATTACCTCAGCAAGGTAATTGAAAATAGTACAGGGATAACTATATTCAAAGATTGCAACCTATGTGCCTTATGGAGTGGGCCATAGGTTCATTCTAATAGGGTGCATGGGGGCGTTGGTCTGGCGTCTAACCCACACCCAGTGCTTTGGCACACGTGAGAGTAGGCCGTAATGGCAGGTACTCACATGAAGCAATCGCATATCTGACCGCCCACAATAGCAGCAGCCGGAATAATCCTGCCGAGGCCTGCAGTGGACGTGGTGACCGCATCCGTAGGGGCAGCGCGTGCAGAAATTTTACAATTTTGCATACCCATACGTCAGCAGAGAATGTAGAGAGCAGCTGACAAAGGGTGAACTGGCCTCGGGAACTACCAGACACCTCGCACCGATCCGGAAATGGTGGAAATAATGCCTACAGCGCTCCACCGGGGCCTACACCACATGTTACGTGCAATACGCACGGCGGTCCAAGCTTTTACAGAGGCCCACCTAGATATCCAGAACTCTCAAAATGGGGAATAGTTTTCGATGGTACGGAGAAGACCATGTTAGTAGAAGATTTTATCTTCAGAGTAGAAAAACTGCAAAGAAATTACAATTGCCCATAGGAGGAGCTCATGAAAGGTTTTTATCACCTGTTAGACGGCCAGGCTTTCAAGTGGTATTGGTTGCATATAAATGATAAGCCTGATTTGAACTGGGGTAATATGAGGTTAAACATTGTTCGAAAATTTCAGATGTACCACTCGAATATGGATGTAATTTGCGGAATAATGAACAGAACGCAGCAACGCAAGGAGTGTTGTAGTACCTATATTGATGCAATTTTAAGGTTAAGGAATCAGCTACGTGAACCGTTACCAGACTGGCAGATAATTGATATTATTAGGAAAAATCTAAAGCATAGAATAGCCGCATTAATATTCCCCGTACAAATTTATTCCATTGAACACCTGAGGGCAGAATGCAGGAAAGCGGAAGACCTCCTAGAAAATGAATTATAGCGGAGGGTTAGGCAAAACTATCCTAGGCGCAATAAATGAATTGCAGTGGAAGGATTATGAGACACCCCAAGCCACAGTGGAAGAGATTCGCCCGAGATACGTACCCCGACAAGTCGTAAATAGGAACGAGAGTATGCAGTGTTGGAATTGTAGGGCCAGTGGTCATACTTTTAAGCAGTGTGCCTCTCCTCAGCGATCATTATTTTGTTTCAAGTGCGGTACCCCAGACATGATCACACTGCAGTGTAGTAGATGCAACCAGGGAAACAGTGTAGCGAACTTGACCCGTGGGGAATCGCATTCGAGCCAGACTGTCCCCACGCAAGACGTAACAGTAATGAAATACAAACCATCCACCTTTACCCAAACCTTTCCATGAGCGATTGAGCAATTACATAGAAGTAAGAAAGCGAATTTTTAATAGTGATGTACACATTGAACCACAAACCACAGCTGTTTTGAAAAGAACTTTAAGAACTCGTATGAGATACAAAACCAGATGCCTTCATAGAAGAAAATTAGCATACGCGGAGATAGCAAGTATATCGACAAAGGATCCCAGACCATTTAAAGAAATCGAAATTGAAAACGTAAAAATTAAATCTTTATTTGATAGCGGTGCGACCACCACCTGTCTTGGTAGGAACTGTATCGAATTAGTTCAAAGAAACAACTTAGAGATTTATCCCGTTCACAAATGCGAAGCCGGCACAGCAAATGGTCAACGCGTTTCGTGCACCGGGAGGGTAAGAGCTAAGGTTTCGTATAACAATCAGAGCCATATCATGTATATGTATCTGGTGCCTGATTTGCAGAACGAGGTGTATTGTGGCATCGACTTTTGGAGAATCTTTGGCGTAGCCCCGGACCTGGTCAGTTGTCTACGTTTAGATCCAGAGGACATGAATCCGGATGCTCATGTTTTAACAACGGAACAAACGCCAAAGTTAGAAGAAGCAAGAAGTCAATTTTTGGATTTTGAAAAATACGGCCTTGGGAAAACATGGATGGAAGAGCACGATGTAGACACTGCAGAAGCAGCACCCATTAAACAGCGGCATTACCCAGTGTCACCGGCAGTAGAGGCGTTAATGTATGAGGAGTTTGGCCGCATGCTGAGCCTGGGAGTAGTGGAAGTCAGCAACAGCCCGTGGAATTCACCCGTAAACTTAGTACGTCGCCGACAGAAAAATCTATTGTGTCTTGACGCTCGCAAACTTAGTGCGTGCACGGTAAAGTACGCATATCCACTTCCATACATTGACGCACTCTTAGGACGTCTCCAGGATACATTCTTCATATCGAGAATAGATTTGAAGTATGCATTCTGGCAGATTCCGCTCACTAAAGATAGTCGGGCAAAAACAGCGTTTACCGTTCCGGGGAGACCACACTATCAATTCACCGTCATGCCGTTTGGGTTATGCAACGCGGCCCAGCGGTTATGTAGGTTGATGGATAGGTTGATCCCACCAGAACTTAGACAATAGGTTTTCGTGTACCTTCACGACTTGTTGGTTGTCTCGCCAGATTTTGATTCACACATGGATTTGCTGAGAAAAGTAGGTGATTTATTATCAGAAGCTAACCTGACCATTAATATTAAAAAGCCTAAGTTTTGCCGAAAAGAATTAAAATACCTCGGGTATATTGTTGGAGAGGGTAAACTCAAGGCGGATCCCGAAAAGATTGAAGGAATTACTAAAATACCTATCCCCAAAAACCCAAGGGATGTACGCAGATTTCTTGGTCTCACGTCATGGTTCCGGGACTTCATAAAAGATTACGCATCCATTACCATACCTATCACTCAAACTCTTAGTAAAGTGAAAGGTTTCAAGTTCGATGAGGACGCTACGAACGCTTTTGAAAAACTTAAAGTGGCCTTAACTACTAGTCTGATATTAACCCACCCAGTGTTCGATAAAAGGTTCTATATTCAGTGCGACGAGTCTAATTTGGGGGTAGGAGTCGTTTTATTTCAACTAGATGCTGAGGGCTTAGAACGACCAATAGCCTTCCACTCTGCGTAGCTGAACAACGCGCATTACAGCGTGACAGAACGCGAATGTTTATCGGTCATAAGTGCGATACAAAAATTTAGGCCTTTCATCGAGTTGATGCCGTTTTCCGAGTTGACAGATCATAGCTCGCTGAAATGGCTAATGGGTCAAAAAGAACTTAGCGGTAGATTGGCGCGATGGAGCCTTATACCTCAGGCTTACCAATTTGATATACAACACCGTAAGGGTTCCCAAAATGTTGTAGCGTACACGTTGTCACGATTGCAGACCGATGAAATCTGTATGTTTGTGAATGAAAGGCCGTTAATAGATTTAGAATCCCCGGAATTCGAGAGCAAATAATACAAGGAACTAATCGCCCGCATAGAGGAGCATAAAGACTAGCTGTCAGACCTGAAAATACACGATAACTTCGTTTACAAGAGAGCTACACCCTGAGATAGCAACATCATAAATGAGACTTTCATTTGGAAGCTGTGGGTCCCAAAAGCGCTAACCACAGGCCTGATAAGCAATGTGCACGATCCGACGCTAAAATCACATTGCGGCATTAGTAAAAGGCTAGCAGCGCTTAAACAATATTTCTTCTGGCCCAAAATGGCTCTGCAAGTCCGAGAGTATATAAAAAGCTGTATCCTGTGTAAGGAGAGTAAAGCCCCGAATAAAGTATTGCGACCTGAAATGGGATCCGAAACGATCACGTTCAGACCTTGGCAGAAAACTTTCATCGATTTCATAGGGCCGTTCCCCAGATCGAGAATGGGAAATACATATATTTGTATAGTGTTAGATCAGCTTACGAGGTTCGTTCTTCTTAATGCCATGAGAAAACCCACCTCTGTCAACGTAGTGAGATTTTTGGAAAGTGAGGTTTTCCATCAATTCGCAGTGCCACAAATAGTCCAATCAGATAATGGCAAGCAATTCGTTGCTGCCGAATTCTCATCGCTTCTGTCTAAATATGGTTGCAATCATATCCAAAATGCCGTATACTCACCGCAAGCTAACGCTTCGGAAAGTGTAAACCGGTCGATCATCGCCACCATTTGTACCTACATTTCTAACGACCAACGTGACTGGGATCGCCACCTTTCGGCAATTGCGTGCTCGCTTCGTTCAACAGTCCACAGTGCGACTCGTTTCTCGCCTTATTTTTCACTTTTTGGGTTGAACATGATTACACATGCATGAGCGTATAGCGTAGCTGGAAAGCTAGGGTTTCTGGAGGAAGGCAAAGTTGAGATTTACCCAAGAGCAACACCCTGGAGTTGGTTAGGAATAAGATTCAGCGAAACCTACATGCGGCTTATGAACAGGCAGCTACTCGATATAATACACGAGCCCGGGTTATCAGGTTTTTGTCAGGTCAGGAGATATTGCGACGAAATTTTGTGTTGAGTGATGCAGCGAGAAATGTAAATGCGAAGCTGTGCAAGAGATTTGTCAAGTGCAGAGTAGTAAAGCGGATCGGGAAAAGTTTATACGAGATCGCAAATCTGGATGGAAAACCGGTGGGAGCATTTCATGCGAAGGATTTGCAACATATGGTACTTACCTAGTATAGCCCGGCTAGTTCAGTCGGTAGAGCATGAGACTCTTAATTTCAGAGGCGCAGTTCTTCCCCAATCGTACGGATCAGCACTTACTTCCCGAACATGCGGCTTGCCGTCAGGACTTTAGCTCCTGTCTGAGTTTGTTATGTCATCAGGCGCACTCCTAAACCTGATAACATAAATATTTTACCCCTAATGGCGTTAACATAAGAGTTTTACTCTTCCCAGCGTGATGACAGAAATATTTTACACTTCCCCAAAGGCTGACATAAACGTTGTGGTATAAACGTGGTTGTATTGATACGGCCACACGTTATTCAACTTACGCCTGGATATACATAAATTTTTCGTCGTCATTATATTTTTTACTCTGTCGGCCAACGCACCATCATAAGTACAAGGCCTTGCAAGGTAAGAAAACTCAGGAAGTAAACCTGAAAGAAGCAAACTGGAAGTGGTTATTTCGGGGCAGGATTTTAGTAGAAAGAAAAGGTAATTAAATGAATGGAAATTAGTAGAAGATATAGTGCAGGAGTAGGCTAAAAGAAACATGTAGCAAAGTTCTCCTTTTTGAAGGTAGCCAGGTACTCTAAATGACATTGCTAGAAGGACGACAATAGCGACGTCAATTGCCCAACGGCAGAGGAAACGTCCGTGTGGTGGACCAGGTCAGCAAGTGAAAACTGGTCGAACGCTGGTTGTACACCATTTCTTACACGCCCTGTCGCCTCGTCACGTGGCGTACAGTGGCCGGAGCCTTTATAAACGGGAGGCTGTCCAGAGGCACAGCCTTACGAACAGCCAACCGCCCGAGATCCAGGAAGACCTGACGTTGTACTCACTCAGCACGGAGTACAGGAAGAAGGTATCGATGATTGGTAGTATATAGCGAACACAAGGTAAGCTGGCATACAAAGTAACACGAAAACAAAATGGCGGCCATAGCACGTGCCTTAACACAATAAAGCGGCCGAATTAATTGTACTGGGCACAACTAAGAGTTGGACCTCCATTATTTCATCAGGCGCAAAGTAAGTGGGAGCACTGAATGGTGGTGCGCACATTTTTAAATGCGATTGAGCCTATTCCTTGTAATTTTTTTTTAACTGGCAACAATATATACATATGGGTACATCCGCAGATACTTTCACAGATACGTATGCATCCATTTTTATACCAGCGTGGCGTTACGAAAAGCCTATAGCAATTTCCCCAACTTCACGTTACAATCGACCATTGATTTACGCATGTATAAGATATTAGTACCTTTATATACCTAAATATACAGGGTATATGTAAGTCTATGTAGTTAATGTATTTTTAATTCCTATATATACGAATTCAGTTATTTCTGTGAAGCCTTTTTATAATCGTGATAAAGGATACCGCGACGCTCCACGCACTTGATATCGCCCTCTAAAGTTTTTTTGTTTTATCTCATTACGTCCGTACAGAGAAATAGTGCATTTCCAAAAGGACAAGCCTACCTAAAGCAACAATTTGTACGGGCAATTTTGTTGGCAGGGTCGGTAGAGTGCCAATTTTATTGTTTAGTCCTGTAGTTTTATGAAACGAAAGTTGTTTTTCTGGTTCATTTCGTGGAACAATACCGTACGTCGTCGTGGCATCCCGAACACACAGAAAGGTCAACACGAAGCGTATCGTTCGTGCAGTTGATGTACTTGTGATCGAATATTGTCCTGCGGTAATTCGCGTTTATTACTACGATACGCTTTCGTGAGTTGGTGTAAAGTATTCTCGTACTGGCTCGGTTTATGTCCGTAACTACTGGTAGCCTTAGCAAATGTATTTTATTTAAAACCACCCAGTGACCCGTTCTTGAGGTCAATCACCCAGGTCTACATAATAATATGCTTAAGAAAAGAAACAGTGAGTAAAACTTTTTTATGGACGTAGGCTGAAAAGAATACGGTATTCAGTCCAAGATTTTTCCTTACATACATACATATTTTTATTTAATTTTTATTATTGTTCTTTTATTTCGTATATGTTTTACAACCTTTCAAAACACACATGCATATATATGTGTATATATATTGATATCACATAAATATTTTTACGTACAGGTTCATTGTGTACGCTAATTCATCTCCAAATGAAAACAGTAGATTTAAGAAAACAAGTGCATATACATATATATATATATATCCCTTACACTATTGTAGGTTAAATTATAATAAGATTTTTCAATAAAAAGAGAATATATATATTTTTAAGAATGGCTTGCATTTTGCAATGAGCGGCTGAGGGAAGAAGCTCTACAAACGGCAACAGAGTCGCCAACGGGGGTTGTCGACGGATAACTCATGTGAGGGCAACGCGCATTCCATTTCCAACCGGAATGTTTAATACGTCCAATAGTGGAGTTAAGCGTAGAATACTTATGGTACTATGAACAATAATTGTTTTTTTTTTGTTCTATTTTATTTTTTTATATTTAACACCTTGAGCGCGTCGCGTCGCAAAACGAATCCACCTTCACTGCAGCTAGGCCGAAATAAAATAAATGCATAGTACCAGTAATGCGGTGTCGATGTTGTTCAGGACACGACCGGCCACAACGCACGGTAGAAAAAAAAGGTCCAGTAAAAGAAATGAAACAAAACATCTTAAATATATATTTATGAGCATGTCAAATAATAAAAATTATCAACAATTATTACAATGTTTTTATACAAAATTTTTTCTTTAATTTTTAGGCCACTAGGCTGTAGTCGCAAAAAATATTTAAAAAATTAACGTTATTGAAACTATTCAGACTTCCACTTTCTCATGGAAGCTCCTAATGAATATTGATTATCTCTTTTTATATTACTTTTATATGTTTAACTTTTGAATGTGTAACGAGTAGGAATAAAGAAAAAAATGTTTCTTCCCATCGCGCAGTGGGTGATTTTGAAAAAATAGTGGAAATAATTCTGCAGTTTCTAAACGAGCCGTCTGATTGTAATGAAATTTCATACAGCATTTAAAGAGGTGTTAACGAGCTTAAGTCTGGAATTAATATATATATATATATATATATATATATATATATATATATATATATATGTAGGGTGGGTGCAAAGGGACCATGCGGGCACACGGGGGTTAATGAACACGACAGAACGTAGGTAGGATGAGAGCAGACAAACAAAACCCAAGTTAGTCAGTGATTGAGTTTTGGAGGGCACGGGTGTTAGCTACCTAGTTAACCATTACGTAAATATCTAAAATTATAAATAAACGAATGTTTAATTCTAAATGAATCAACGCTTAAAACCTAGTTAACAGATATGTACTCAAATGTAAAATAATGAACAAACTAATTGAAACTGAAATGTTTTAATAAAATGAATTGATACTAAAACAGAAGTAACCCATCCAAACAGTGTCTGATATTTAATAAATTCGACGGGTAAGTCCTACATATATATATATATATATATATATATATATATATATATCCTTAAAGGGGGCGGAGGCGCAAATCCCCATAGTGGGCAACCTCGGGTTAATGAAACATTCAAACCGATGCCAAGCTGACGTTTTTGATCTGATAAAAGAGATTTTTTTGCAGATGGATTTCTCTATCCAAGAGCTAAAAAAAAAGTCTGCTACATTTGTGCAGTTTCGCTTACAGTTTAGGAAATATTCGAGAAAAAAATTATGAGTTAAGAAAAAAAATTTTAACATTTAGAAAAAAATTTTATATCAAAATCACTATTAAGTAAGAAGTCACACGCAAATTAAATAAAATATTTAAAAGAGTAGATTTTTTGTCGTTTTTTGCAAAAAAATGTGGGTTAATTATTTCGCTTTTATTTTAAAATTTTGCAACGTTACCAACCCTATATTTTTATTTAATCAAAAGGTAATACTATAAGAAACTACAAAGAAACTTGTTGTTGTTAAAGGTGCCAGACCGTTTCGAAATTGACTTATTTTTGTTATAAATTACAAATGTAAGGCATTTTTTTCTCAAATTTCAAGGCTGGAATGAAAACATTTGTGATTTTACCTTAAGGCATTATATGTTTTTAAATATTTTCCAAAATATTATCTGCGCCCGGCGAAAGGTAAGAAAAATACAGCAGAAATACCAAAAAATCCCATTTTGGGATTTTATAAAATCTTTTGGGGTATTGCCGGAAACTCGAAAAAATTCTATGTGGTTTTACTTTTTGTGTATTTATTGCATAATTTTCCACCTTAGTGAGAATTTTCAGCGAATTTTATAGCATTCCTTTTTGTAAGACCTCTGTCTTCCCGGAAAACTCTTTATATGTTGTAAGCAGATGCAAGTAATTAGAAAAAAATTAGTACTAGTTTATTTTTATAGGAAAATTATTACTTATTTATTTTTTATTGTTGCTTAAAGCTGTTATAATTGAATAAATTGGTCTAATATCCATGTATGAAGTTATGCACCTACGTCTAATTTTGAAAAATACCTGAGATAATACTCGTAATTATACTTCTACACTAGGGCGTCCAAAAAAAATTTTTTTGGGCTTAAGCGTAATTTGAAACATTATAGGGTCAAGTATTTTTGAGATTTTTTTCAGATTTTCGGAAGAGATTTAGAGGTAGCACATGTCGAATTTTTGCAAAAAATCGATTTTGCCGGCAATTTTTTTTATTTTCTTCATAACTTTAAACATAAAAATAATTTTGTTAAGTTTTGAGTAACTAATTTAAAAGAAAAAGTCCAAGCTTTATTTTTGTGTGCAAAACTTATGGGTTTTTAATGAATTGGTTCTTTTTGGTAGCCTACATTACAATTTTTCGTAATTTTTCCATAAATTTTGTAAATAACGAGCACAGTAACGTGAAATAACAAAAAAAATTGGTAAAAAGTCCACAAGTTTTGAAGTAGTGAACCGATTTCAATTAAACTAACTATTTTGGAAAGAAGAAGTGTTGCAGTGAGATAGTATATTTGGAAGCACCCTATTGTAAGACGGACTAGGCCCAGAGAGCCTCAAAGTGGGAAACTGCAGGTATCGAAATTCTTTCGGAGCTTGTAACTTTTGAAAATATCGACCGATATTAATAATTTTTTCAGAGGGACAATCAACGTTAAGAAATAAAAATAAAACATGGTTAGAGCACCAATTTATCTCTTACAGTCTTCAAGTTATTTGACTTGAAAATTTTTTTTTAATTTTTGGGCCTGACTTTTTTTAAATCGTTAGTACATAACTTCTTTGTTACTTGGCAAAAATGAGTTGGTTTTGATGTTTTTGAAAGAATACTTCATTACAATTCGTATGAAAAAAATTTTTTATATCTCTAAAATTGTAGCAAGGAATAATTTTGAAATTCGGATTTTTGAAAATTATGAGAAAATTGTGTATATTGTGTGAAAAAAGTATTTTTATTTTTTTTTTAAATATTTTTCCCAAAAAAAAGTTTTTTAAAATTATATATTGGGAAACATTTTAATTTAATTCAATAGTATACACTTAGCTTTGCAAACCGAAAAAATTATTCTCATACATTTAATACTTTTCGAATTATTCAAAAATCCAATTTTTATATTTTCCTAAATTATTGATCTCATTTTCTTTACTTCAAATGTTTCTTAATTTTTTCTATGTTATTACAATAGTAGACATACTTGTCTATTCTACGGTATATAATATGTATACCTTTGCCATTATATAAGTCTTAAAATGTATACACAAATATAACACCTCAGGGAAAAATTTACGAGTTTTTTCTGCTATTCAAACAAACCCACATTTTAATGACCTCTTGAAGGTGCATTAAATATTTTTTGCAATTAATTACTTATATTTAACTCAAACATATAAAAATTAATATACACAGACGGTATATATACCCTATTATGGGTATGTTTTTACCTAATATTTGCATCGCTCCCGTTGCTTTTAAAATACATGCCCATTCATTTAAGTTGCGATGCGTTCAATGTTATTATTTCATAACAATTAAAAATAAATCACTCTGTAAATTTATGTGGCTCGATCGGGCAAGGTTTACAAAATTATGTACATAATAACTAGTACATATGGCTTGTCTGCCAACACCTATTGAAATTTTTTAAATTATATGAAAAAAAGAAAGTGAATGCAGTAAATAAATTTCGAAATGTCAGAATAGAAATAAGGATTGGTTATATGTACATACATATATAGAAAGAAGTTTGATCGTCCAAGTAATGATTACGATAACGTTCCATGCAGAAGCAAAAGGATTAAAAAAGAAGCCTTGAATCAATCAAATTGATTTTAGCGAATACCCAACCAAAAACAGCTGCCAATTTAAGTTTAAAATTTATTAACGCACTAATAATCCCAAATTATTATTTTACTTATTTAGTTAAATATTTTCTTATTATAAATACATTAAAATTGATTATTATGGAAAGCATTCCAACGGCAAAATATAGTAAATATTTTACGGTGAATGACGCACTAGCATTCATTCTTAATTTGGGCCTATTTTAGAAGTAAATGCGATATAAGGAAGGTGCTTAAGGAAAAACCTGAGGCTTTGCACTCGGCTGTCTACATTCTGAAAATCCATATGATCCATTACATCACCATTTGTATATTAGTGTTAGTTCAGTCTCCTTCGTCAAAAGTAGCGATGAGTGTTGATGCTGTATTATAAAGAAGGTCTAACAAACCAATGACCTTGCTTCGATTATCCACTATTATCGGAGATGGTAAAATTTCCGCTTTTTTAACAAACAACGTACTTGATGGCAAAGGTCCTCTTTTTTCTTTACGAACCTACCTTACATCGAATTTCTAAAATAGGCACAGATTAAGATTGAGTGCTAGTGTTTCGTTTACCGTAAAATGTTTACTATACTTTGGTGTTGGAACGCTCTCCACCATCCGTATTAACCTTTTTGTAGATCTTTAATTTCAATTTCCGAATTTATATTATTTATAATGGCTTCTTTTTTAATCCTTTTGCTCCTGCATGGAACGTTATCGTAATCCTTACTTTGACGATCAAAAAAAATTGTTAGGAAAAATAACTTCATACTCCTGTTGGCGTACTTTAAAGTTAATAAAAGCTACCCAAAATTTTAATGATCGTCACTAAATAGCATTTGAAAATGATACAAAAAACAAATTTCTATCAAAAATTTAATGAAAATTTATTTTTAGCCATTTATTTAAATTACGTTTAGAATTTGTGCATTTAATTATTTAATTTTTTTGAAAAAATTTTCGTTTTCATATTCGCCTGAATTTGGCGAATACGAATGTCTAAAGATGGCCGAATATTCGGCAATTCGAATACGAATACAAATATTCGTGCATCACTAGCATGTAAATATAACCAATCCTTATTTCTATTCTGACATTTCGAAACTTATTTATTGCATTCACTTATCTTTTTTTCATATTATTTAAACAACTTCAATAGGTGTTGGCAGATAAATAACCTGACGTCCCGCTTTTCATAGCTGGATCCCGCCTCGAATTTTTATCCCGCTTTTTAGAGTTTTGAAATTTTCAACCTCAATTTTTACTAAAATGTAACTGATAAAAATTCATTATAAATATTTTTTATAAGTATAGTTATTGCTGAACTAGCTAAAACCATTTGTGCTTCGCTGCGCTACGTTCTGAGATGAAAAGAAAGCTTTTTTTGTACTAAAAATGCTTCACTATTTTGTAGAATACAATTCTCATTATTGACACAAATAGTCATGATGAGTTTCAAAATTCTCACTAATTGAGCGGACCTACGCTCACTCACCAAGAATACAAAGATATTTAAAAATTAATATTTAATTTACTTAAGAGGTATTCACAATGGACCCAACCTTAGGTGCGTTATAGCACCACCCTTCCTAACCTACTTAAGATATGACACACTTTTGGCTCCATTATTGACTAATTTTTATAATAATTTTTCCGTTATTGGCGTTACTGATTTCGAAAAAATTTCAAAATTTTGACTAGCTTGGCTTCCAAGATATATTGAAATGAATATTTATTTTATGTGAAAAGCGCCATGTCAAGATTAGGCATTCAAAAATTAATGGCCTAATATGCCATCCCTAATAATCTGTGAGCAAATCAGAAAGATCAGTACACTGGTATTATTTTTGAAGACTAACAAAAATTTGTACTTTATGAGATACAGCACGACTAATTTTTCAATTCTGATATTGTTTCCAGAGACTACACATTATCAAAAGAGTTACCCCTACAAAATTTCAACGTTCTCCCTATGCTAGTTTCCCAGATATCTCAAAGTAAATATATTTTCCTTATGGGAGGTGTCACACACGGACGTCGAAGTCGAACTTTTTTCATAAGACAACGCACATTATAAGAGTCGTTTAAAATTTCACCTCTGTTGCTGCGTTAGATGCAGAGATATTCTAAAATAAAAAAAATATATCGAAGACGCGACGTCCAATTTTTTTGTTCCAAACTTTTCTTTTTGAACAGGTTGTAAGGATAATAGAGTTCCCAAACAAGCTTGTACACTCCTTAATAATATTTCTTTAAATTAATTGAATTAAAAAAAATTAACAATCGGTCCGGCTGTTTTAGATAAATTAAGAAAGTTCGGTTATGGCATTGATGCGATTATCAACAAACGTCATTTGATTTTTATTTATATAGGTACATATTTTTGTTTATTTAAAAGCTTTTATTTTGAATTGAAAGCTGTGTCCCTAAGTACATACGATACTGTGTGTGTGAATATTACACATCTCGCTTTATAAAAGATATTTATGTTGAAATCCCGCTTTTTGGAGGTATTTTCTTCAAAATCCCGCTTTTTTATCGAAGTTTTTGCAAAAACCATCTGGTCACGTTACAGATAAACCATACGTGGTAGTTATTATGTACAACATTTGGTCAACCTTGCCCGACCGAGTAGTCTCATCGGTAAGGTTTTCCCACATCAATATGCAGAATGATTTTGTTTTTTTTAATTGCCATGAAATAATAACATTGAACGCATCGCAACTTAAATGTATAGGCATGTATTTTAAAAGAAACGGATACAAAAGCGATACAAATATTAGGTAAAAACTAGGGATGCCAAGCGGGAAATCCCGAAATCCCCCGATTTTCGGGATTTGGCAAATCCCGATTCCCGGGATTTGTAAATTTCAATCCCGGGATTTCTTTTTCGGGATTTCTTAGCAATTTTTATATAAAAAACTATTTATAAATTCAAATATTCGTTGATTTTATGGTATTTTTTATAATATTTAAAAGTCCCATACAATTTTATACGTGCAGTTTTAACAATTTATTGACTATTCGTGACACATTTCTTATAAATTAACAACAAGAGCAAAATAAATTAACTACTTTCTTACGGTTATTTTCACCAAAGGTGCTACAATACACAACTAACAATTATTTGAAAACATAAAGAAGCATATGAGCTTTGGAAAGAAAATAATCTTTGGAGCATTCATAAATTTGACAAATTTATTCCCTCTTACTCTATATTATAAGGGAAAATAATCTGGAAAACAAAAAAATCTATTTGGAAAAGGGAGAAATTTCTTCATAAGTGCAGCTTCTTACAATTCAAGTACAAAATGATGCAAGGCAAGTGCAAACTATTTGTTGGGTTGACGTAAAAGCGCTAAATATTTACAGAATATTGGGGAGTATTTTGTCTAAAAAACTGCTCGAGTTTGCATGTATGTTTTTTACATTGCATTTTAAGTTACATGGGTTTGATCAAAGGTTTGTGTCATAAACTACCAACTGAATGAGTTCGACCCAATTATAGTTTTATTCAAGTTGTAGAGTAGAAAGCCAGCACACTAATAAACCATACTCCCATTAGCGAACGTAGGAATACATATGTGCCTGTTGAACTTGTAGAAAACAGCTTATGTATGAATTTAAAATTATTCCTTGCTACAATTTTACAGATATAAAAAAAAAATTTTTTTTTCATACGAATTGTAATAAAGTATTCTTTCAAAAACATCAAAACCAAATAATTTTTGCCAAGTAACAAAGAAGTTATGTACTAACGATTAAAAAAAAAGTCAGTCTTAAAAATTAAGAAAAAATTATTCAAGTCAAATAACTTGGAGACTGTAAGATATAAAATGGTGCTCTAAGCATGTTTTATTTTTGTTTCTTAACGTTGATTGTCCATCTGAAGAAATTATTAATATCGGTAGATATTTTCAAAAGTTACAAGCTCCGAAAGAATTTCGATACCCGCAGTTTCCCACTTTGAGGTTCTCTGGGGCTAGCTCGTCTTACAACAGGGAGCCTCCAAATATACTTTCTCACGTCAACACTTCTTCTTTCCAAAACAGTTAGTTTCATCAAAACCGGTTCACTACTTCAAAAGTTGCAGACTTTTTACCAATATTTTTTGTTATTTCATGTTACTGTGCGCTGTAGCCCATATGATGCCAAGAGTCTTCATTATTTCTTCATAATTTTAACGAAGGGTCTTCTCTTTATCAGCCTCAGGTACAATCTTCAGAAATTGTTCACTGTTTAAAAACGACTTTCTTAAAGTGAATTTCTCTGTATGCATTACTGCTGATACTTGATTATAAATTTCAAAAATTTCCTCTTCATCGTGTGATCTACTGATCAAATCATCCATATAAAAATCGGATAATATCTTCTTGAGCCAATTGGATATTCTTTTGCATAATATTTCCCTAACTTTTTTAAGCACCTCGTAGCCAGATAAGGAGTAGGTGTCATACCATAGGTTATTGTTCGCAAACAATTTAATCGATTGACGAACTCCACAAAATCGCCTGATAGTTTGCGTCTTTATCAGTAACCCAGGCCTGGCGATACATCTTTGTAACGTCTGCTGTAATTGCGTACTCGTAATAACTAAATCGTAGAATTATATGCAATGAATCCTCCTGTACTACCGGACCTTTCATCAGGACGTCGTTCAAGGAAAGACCACTATCCGTCTTACAGCTACAGTCAAACAACACCCGAAGTTTAGTACTCGTAGAGTCTGGTCTTACAAAAGCGTCTCTTGTAGAGCGATCTCTACTCAGTCTACGATTTAGTAGGATCATTCGTCTTTCAGCTGCACTATAGGAGCCACTCAATTCATTTACAGAACACTTTAATGGAAGTTTTGTTATAAATCGGCCAGAAGAATCTCTAAAAATTGACTCAAGAAAGATTTGCTCACATTATTGCTCTTCTTTAGTAAAAAATTTTGTTTTAGGAGAAATCATTTCCATTTCCCAGAATTTTTCAACAAACTTACTCAAGTCATTATCTTCATTACAGTTAGGACTAACGCGCAAGTTAGTTACTGTGTCTTTTGACGTTTCTTACTCTTTAGCTTTACCTGCAATTATCCATCCTAGTATGGTTTTTTCCAATATGGGTAACTTCTCATCAAGCAGAATACGTCCGATTGACATCAGCTCAAAAGACATTTCCGCTCAAATTAAAATATCTACTCGTGTAGGTTTATTAAAAGTTGGATCAGCTAATTGAATGTTTTTTGGTAAATTCCAATTAGACGCATCGAAATAACGATCCGGTTTAGAGCTGGTTATTTTTTGCAGTACATAAAATTCTAAGCTGAACTCAAATTCATTTAATATTGACTTAATTGTAATAATAGTCTGGGTCTTATTTATCAGTTTTGACGCCTCCAATACAACTAGCATCTAGTCGACAAGACGTCCTTTTTAATAACAGCTTCTGCTGCTGCGAAGCAGAATATAATATCTTGCGAGCGCGATGATATTGACTACAATTGTCTCTCATCATTACTATAGCCATGGCTAGGAAAACTTCAGGCTGAGCCGTTACATTCATCACTGATAACCGGGCTGCATCCTGTTCAGAAGTCGACGGCAAATCACCCGAAGTATGCAAATTTACTTCATAAACATACCCCCGTATGCAAAAAAAATAAAGTGTGCTTCAAGTGTACGTTAAAACCGGTTTTTGTATAGAAATTTTGTTCTAACATACACTTCATGCACACGTTATTTTTAGCCTTTATCATGGTTTTCCATCAATACCCTTTTTCTTAGAGGCTTTGGTACACACAACTTCCATGGTATGCACCCGTCAGCCTCATCGTTACTAGCAATGTAGTGATATAACTGGCCATTTTCGATTATGAAATAGGGGTATTTTTCAGGTTTTTCTCCTACTTGCTTGTAAAGGGTGTGTTTTATTGAGGTATAGAACTTTAAGTTGGCATCACTTTTTTAACTGGCGGCCATTTTGTCAGCTGTCAAGTGATTAATATTTAGTTTGGTTTGCCATTTCATCATGAACAGGTTGACAAAAGAACAACGCTTGCAAATCGTGCAAATTTATTTCGAAAATAATGGTTCAGTTCGCAAAGTTTACCGCAAGCTCCGTCCGTTTTATGGTCGACATAATCGTCCATCAGAGCAATTAATTCGGTTAACCATGGATCGTTTTCGCACTACGTTTACTCTATGTGATAATACGCATCCGCAGAGACGTCGAACAGTGCGCACCGAAGAAACAATTGCCGCTGTAGAGCAAAGTGTTGAAGAGGACCCGAATGAATCGATTCGCCACCGTGCACAGCAATTGAAGCCGACTAACCGACTATTTTGTTCCCGAATTGGATGGCATGAATGTGGATGAGTTGTGGTTCCAACAAGACGGCGCTACATGCCACACAGCGCACGTCACAATCGATTTATTGAAGGAAACATTCGATGAGCGCATAATTTCGCGGAATGGACCTGTCAATTGGCCACCAAGATCGTGTGATTTGACACCATTGGATTATTTTCTTTGGGGATATGTGAAGTCGCTCGTCTACGCCAATAAACCAGAAACGTTAGGGGACTTGGAAGCCAACATTCGTGGCGTTATTGCCAACATACGGCCCCATATGCTCGAAAAAGTGGTTGAAAATTGGACCTGTAGAATTGGCTTTACTCGAGCCAGCAGCGGCGGCCACATGCCCGAAATCATATTTAAACAATAATGGCATAAAATTATCCTTCCAATAAAACTAAATTGATGGGCATTAAAACGATTTTCTTGTGTTTTATTTCAATTCAAAGTTCCATACCTCTTAAGAAAACACCCTATATATTCTATCTAGCCATGCGCATTCTTGTTTTCCTACTTCCTTGTTTATGTTGCAAAATTTGCATATTGGGTATCATGAAAAAGCGTCTGCTATAACATTGCTTTTTCCTTTTCTGTATTCTATTTCGAATGAGTATTGCTGTAACTCCAATGCCCATCCTGCGATTCTACCCATTGGGCTATCGATACTATTTAACCATTTCAGTGACAGGTGATCGGTTATTATCTTAAAATGATATTCCTCTATGTAATGTCGTATTTTTCTTACTATTGCCAAGCATTACTTTTCTGTCGCTGAGTAGTTCTTTTCGGCTTTCTCCAACCGCCTACTTGCATGGGATATTACATGTTCTTATCCTTCAATGTCTTTTGTTAATCCATAATCACTGGTATCTTTTTGTAGCTTAAACTGTTTACTGAAATCGAGGCATGCTAATACGTTTCTATAATTCTTCGAATGCTCTTTGTTGCTCGGGATTCCATTTAAATTTTAAATTTTTCTTAAGTAAATTTGTTATTATTCCCCTTACGCCTCTAAGGTTGGTTGATGGTTGCATTTCTCTTACTGCCGCTACCTTTTGTGGGTCGGTTTGGATTCCTTTTTCTCAGATTACGTGGCCTAAATATTTTACTTCGAATTCAATATTTTACAATAAAATGCGATGTCTTAAAAGTTTTAGCATATGTATATTAGATGTTTCACTCTAACATACATGTTAGAGAGGAACAACTATAATTGATAAATGTGTCGGGCATCTCTACCAGTCAAATGACCAGTCCATTGACTGGCAGTCATAAATTCAATGGAAAATTATTGCAAATATATTAGTGAAAAAATGTCGCTTGTGTTAGTTCATTCATTTCTTGTAGGGAAGTAATTAAGCAATTTGAGTTTTCAAGGTTGGAAAATCTTAGGCTAGGTCAGTAAAATTTTACACTTAAGAAGGCAAATACGAAAAAGAATTCAATAGTGAAATCATGACTAGCGATTTCACTTTTTTGGATAAAGCGGAAATATGTACATACATACATATATACATACATATGTACATACATATATGGATGTATGAATGAAAAAAAATCTATTTTTGTGTTTAAGTTACAGTATTCACATAAAAAAAGTAATATGAATAATTTTGTAATATGAATTAAAATATTTGTAATATCAATTTAAAAATTATTTGAATTCTCACCTATAAACAATTTGGTTATACTTATTAAGTTTTTCCACGCAATTTAATTAATACAACTAAAATTTAATTAAATCAATTAAATTCTTGATTGAAAACATTAATTGATGAATGCTTTTTGCTGTGTTAGATTTGATGTACACATATGATTGGCATATTTTTTTTTTAATTTGCATGCAAATTTCAAATTTAATTTACATAGCCAGTTTGCCGATATCGAAAGAAAACTCATGCGAAAGAAAGCTAGTCACTCACATTCGAATCAATTTTGGTTTGCCTATGTCACTCACTTTCGTTCGCATGCACTTACGTACAATAATTATAGAAGCTTACGTATTGTGAATTTTAGGTAGTGTCAAATCACAAATTTAGGTATTTTGCAGCGATTTTTTTCTAAAAGTAGAAAAAATACTACTTAATTGTTCGTAAATAAATGCAACACTGCCTAATATTGATCAGCTGTTAATAAAGCAAAATATTAATTTTTATTTGTTCCCAAAAAATAAACAATGGACTTATCAATAGCTGTGCATTTCTTGGAGTGCTCCGACGACGTTGATGTCAATGAAGTTTGTTTAAATCGTAGAGAACTGCGAGACAGCCACAATGTTTTGGAGCTGCCAACGAGTCAGTAAGTTTAAACATTTACATACATAAATAAGAATACATATCGCACCGGTTCCTTTAAAGAGCATCAACTGAAAATTTTTAGATTTGCTTTTTAAAAGAAAACGATATACAGTGGCCATATCCACAGCCTGGCAAAATCTTACATCGTATTCTTTACCTCTTTTGGCCAAAAATGACATTTATATTCCTTTCTGTTCTATAGCAGTACTGATAAAACAAAAATGTTTTTGCCTCTGCAAATTTTGAGTTGAAGCTGTTTAGAGGAACCAGTGCGATATGTATAGATATAAGAATAACACATTAAACCAATCTGCTTTCCATATCAGATTTGTTTCAAACTTCCGGGTGACAGAAGATATTTTCAAAATGCTTCTGTAAAAATTCCAATCCAATTGTGCTGCATCTCATAGAAGCACTTGCGTACGCCCGGATATCAAGCTTGTAACATTTCTGCAGTTTTTAGCCACTGGGAGTTACCAACAGACTGTCGGAAATGAGTTTTTCTCATCTATGTGCAAAACCACAGTCTGCAAAATTATTGGCGAATGCCTTAATTTTTTTGAGAGTCATATCTGTGCAGACTGGATAAAAATGGTTCATTCAGAAGACACAGTAAAACAGGCTTTCTTCGATTCGACAGGTTTTCCTGGAATTATTGGCTGTGTCGATGGTACCCACGTCCGCATAAAATCTCAAGCTAACAGTGCTAAGCATTTATACTATAACAGAAAAGGTTATTATAGTATAAATGCAATGGTGGTAAGCTATTTTAAAATATACATACATCCTTACATACCTACATCTGTATGCATACTAATTGATGTAATATTCTTTTTTGCAGGTTTGTGATCACACAACATATATTATGTATGTCGACGCTAGACACCCAGGTGCTAACCATGATGCGTTCGTATGGGAGCATAGCTATATGGACCAAAAGCTAAAAGAAGATTTTGAAAGTGGCCAAAGAAATAGATGGGTCCTTGGTAAATAGCCCAATATAAGATTTGCCAACCCATTTTAGTTCATTTTTCCATTTCATTAGGTGATGAAGGCTATAAATTAAAGCCATATCTGATGACACCATATAGGAATCCCAATAGTGATTATGAAAGGCGCTACAATAAAAAACACACCAGTTCACGCAATGTAGTTGAACGCTGCTTTGGTGTATTAAAAAATAGATTCCGATGTATCATCGGATCACGAGGGTTACATTATGATCCTGAAAAAACAACACAAATAATAAATGCATGCTGTGCTATTCACAATTCATAAATGCTTAACGCCGGAAGTTACCGTCAATAACTGCGGAAACGTAGAAGTACATGAAGTTGATGAAGAAGTGGAGACAGAAGGGGCAGTAGCAATAAGAAGAAATATTGCAATGACTTTGTAGCTTTCTTTACAAAAATAATTCATATCCCTACATACATATGTACATATCTACTTATTTAATAGTGAAACAAAAACGGCTAAAGAAATAAATATGGAAAACTAGCAAAGCAAAAATAAAAAACGTAAATTCAATAAAATAATAATTTATTAATAAACAAACAAAAAAACAAAATTGTTAAAAACTAAAATATAAATACATAAACAATACATTCATATACATATGTACATACATAAACAAAAGAACAAAATTGTTAAAAACTAAAATATAAATAAACAATAAATACATTAATATATAATAAATACAATATATACATAAATTTATTTTAAACTATAAAATAATCTTAAATTTTTTTTCTATTCTTTCACAAATATTTACTAGGGCCTTCATATGTGTTGCCTGCGTTTCAGCGGCATCGGCTTGTCTCTTCGCCGATTCTGCTTGCAATTCAGCAGCAACAGCCAACCTTTTCATTGCATCGGCCTGCTGCGCACTTGTGTCAGCATTTCTTTCTGCAACGCGAAGTTGCCGGCGAATGAGCGCCAATTTCTCGTCAACTACTGCCTTTTTCTTTTTGGCTGAGGAGCAACCAGGCTGTATATCTTCATCGCTGTCGTTCGCCTGCCTTTTAAAGGTTGCATTGTGTTGTGGGTTTTGCTGTGGTAGTTTGGTAGTAGGCTCCGATGTACGCTCAATAGATTTCTCTTTCAATCTACTGGGAGTGATCACCGCTACAGCTTTAGTGCTTTTTGGAGGCGACTCCACTAGAGATTGAAAACAATCATCTATTGAATGCGCTGTCACATTTTCAACTCTACCACCAAACACCTTACCACCAGGAGCAGCAGCCGATGACAACAGCAATGTACGGTCAATTGCCTGCTCCAGTTCGCTTAAGTAATTAAACCGGTAGAGACCTCCGCCTGTTTCTACAAGGCTCTTTTGGTTTTCGGCGATTTTCTTTTTCGTTCGAGACTTCAAATCAGCCCACGTCTGCAAATAAAATGGTTTAACGTTGTCAGTATTATGTACATACATACATAAGTATGTAAGCTTATGTAGCTAGTTATGCACATACTTATGTAAGTACTGGTTCCTCTAAAGTCTGTTAACTCAAAAATTTTCAATTGGTGGATATTACTACTGCATAATCGTTCTCTTACAAAAACAAAATAAGAGAAATTTTGAATTGAGTTCCTTTAGAGGATCCAGCGCGATATGCATGTATGTGGTTACTTACCTTTTTCCAGTCAGAAACTGTACGAGTGGGAGGCCCGTTGGAGTTGAGCTTTTGGCAAATGGTTGTCCATTTTTCCTCCGTTGACAACTTGTTTGCCCCAAACACAGGTGTTCCTCTGGCGAACTCTGGATTATCCTCGATAAACTCCACAAGCTTCTGAAGTTGCTGCATTGTTGATTTCTTCAAACTATAATTGTTATTAATAAATTTATTATTTTTACATACGTACAAATGTATGCATGTATAATAATAGTTACGTTTTGTTGTCCATTTTGATGCTTACAATTTTTTGTTTTTTTCCTCTTATGAAGCTGCACTTGAACCAAAATTAATTTAATTTAAAATTTTACAAATAAAAAAACTATTTCTTAGTATATATGTACATATATTTTTTCACAAATATTTCTTGATTCAGATACTTTTGCACGAAATTATTGTCATTCGAACACAAAATAACTAGTGCCTGATATTGACATTTGTGTTCGCAATGTTGACAACCCGTTCGAAATAGACAAACGCTTTTTTGTATGAAAACACTAACGTTTTCATTCGCATTGTCGTTCGAGTCATCGTTCGCATAGAACCAAGTTAGACAAACCCAAATCAGTTTTCTTTCGCTTAGATTGCGAAAGAATTTTTCTTTCGATATCGGCAAACAGGCTAACAATTTAAAATTTTGAAGCGCAAATTTGTATTTTAAGCCAAATTGTTTTAAAAATTATTAAGAATTATCCTTTGTAAGTACACACATATACATATATATATATAACAACACAAAAAATTAATATAAATATAGAGCTATAAAATAGTTAAACCCGATATTACATATAAATAAGTTCTTTTATAATAGTAAAGCAAGTAATATATTTGAAAGAAAGAACAATAATAATAATAATAAATGCGTAAATAAAAATATTCTACTTTAATTTTTTTTAAATTACAAGGTAAGTAAAGTAAAACAGATAGGGTAATTCCATTTTAAATCAACGAATAAAACGCAATTTTTATCTAACCCTCTTAAAATTGTACAAAAATTTGTACCAAAGTACTAAAATAATATAAATTCAAATCGAAAGCAGCAATTTCACATCGTTATCAATATCTCAGGAACTAAGAAGAGCTCACTCAAATTTTTTGACACAAAATGCAGAAGAGACTGTCAGGATGAACATAGATTTTTTTTAGAATTTTAAAAATTTTCATTTTTTGAGATATAATTCCTATCTATCAATTTCGACCCTGCATCCTAATAACTTTTGAAAAAATGAGCAATAATGGCGGACCACTTATATGTGTTTTAAATGATTTTTTGAAGTGCCATATCTCAGGAAAACCAGAAGCTGGAATTCCAAAATTTTATATTTATCTTAGTTAAGTAACGTGCAAAAGGACAACTAAGTTTCATAAGATTCAAAGGTGGTCGGGAAAATCCATTCTTCGGTTATAAAAATTTTAACCCGATATGTATGTATATGAAAAAATTTATAGCATACTAGGTGTGTTTGAGTACCCTTGCAATAAAAATTATTCAGTAAGGTTGGAATAATTGGTTCACAGTAAAAAAATAAGCTCCATACATTAAAAAGTGCACAAATTGTCACAAATTATCAAGTACTCAAGCACAGCTTTTGATTATCAAGGATCCGAATCATATTCTTGCGTCAGTGAAATTTTATTTCTTAAAATTAAATTAATGATAAATTGAAAAATATATGAATAATAATAGTTTTGTTCATTTACTAAAAATTGTTACGAATTTGTAACAATTATTACTGGAAAGTGTTCATTAACTCAAAAAGTTTGCAAGGAGAGAGCGTCAAAAGAGAGAGAAAAATTTAGAGACAAAAAAATTCCTACAAATTATTACTAAATATTAAAATTTTTACTTGCAAGAGTTATCCAACCACCTGTTGTGTATTTTGTTGTCAAATTAATTATTTAAAAAATATCTGAAAAAGGAAAACTGAAATATTTTTATTTCTTTGTTAAAAACATGTATGTATACGTATGAAAAAAGAAATCATGTTTTCTTAATTTATTGTTTTTCTTTCATTACATAACGTCTACATCTGATATATTTTTATCATGACAAATGACAAATTGCATATATCAAAAAGAGCTAACATAGAAAATTTTCTTGTCAGTTTGACTTTTGTCATGATAAAAAGATATCAGGGGGCAAATTACGGCACTCGTTATCGAACGAAATTACGAAATATTTCAATAGAGTTTATATGGAAATGTTTCGTAATTTCGTCCGATAACGAGTGCCGTAATTTGCCCCCAGGTATAGACGTACGGTTAAGCCAATTAAATTCAATTTTAATGGCAAATAATTTTGTTTGTTTCTCATATATGATCAGAGATGGAAAGTCGCATTTTTGTATTTGTTAATGGAATAAAATTAAAAAATTATGGAAACTGCATAAAAATAGTAAAAGTACATGAAACTGTGTAAAGAATTTCATATTAAATGTCAATTTCTGAAAAAATTGCAATTGAAAATATTATCAAACAAAATATATAAGCAAAACAATTGTATCAAGATTTCCATTCATGATTCTGATATGAATAAAATTTTCTTGTAAGTTTTTACAAGTAAAGCGTTCATTTACTTTTTCGTATTTGGGAGAGTAATTTTTAAATTTCTACCTTACTCTTTCGTTGCTAGTTTCTGCTGGGAAAGTAATTAAACAGACCTAATATGTAAGTATCGAAAAAATAAGATTTTTGTATTTTAAACATAAATACACAATGAAATTTGTTTTATGACATTACTCAACAAATATAAGGCTACCGCGACTCAACTAAAGTCCCCAGAAACAAGAAGATTGGCATACATGCAGTTTTATTTTCAAGGTCTTTATTCAATTTGAAGAAAGACAGATAGGGAAACACTTTCTCATTCACAGTCTGCAAAAATTTCTATCACAAAAAAATCAATTGATTTTAGAGCTAAATCGCTACATCATTTTTCAGTCGTAAAGCAGGTCTAGGCGAGTAAACATCACGCGTCGTTGCTTATTATTTCTTAAATGCAACCAGGTCACTGTTGTTTATTGGCCTTCGAGAGTTTTGCGTCTCACTCGCACTTGTTAAAGGTTACCGAAACTAACTGTATCGCTTACAGTTAGTTCTTTGTGGAATTTTCAAGTGCAAATGTTTTTAATAAGATTTAACTGGCGGAGACCATAAAAAACTCTAGGAGTGGATCTTGGAAACTCCTACTTCCTATACGAAGGTATAGATCGTTCGCAGCAATTGAAGGAAGCTTCTGCACGTGGGATACCCTGGGGGTCTACTCTGTAATTCGATTCGAAAGAAAATGCTTTCGAATTTACATGTTATAAGCATACAAATTCGAAAGCTTTTTCTTTCGTTTCAAATTACACAGTATACCCCCTGGCTTTTTGGCTACGTCCTTTTGCCATTTTTGCTCCATGTGGAACACAGAATACAACAATACATAATTTTAAAATTGTAAAAATAAAACTTTAAAAAAATTTAAGAACATATTTCTAGATATTACAAAGGATACATAGACGTTATAAAAATATATAATAACAAATACGGTGAGGTTAAAAAAAATAAAGAGGAACGAAGCATTAAAAATTTAAGGCTACATAAATATAAAAATTTGCTTAGAACTGATCAATTTTGGATTGAAGTTCATAATTATAAAAATTTAGCTAATAATAGTCCATTTCGAAAACTAAGTTTTTTCTCTATTACCATTAACATTATCATATTCAAATGCTGAGGTGGAAAGAAGTTTTAGCGCTATGAATTATATTAGAAATATAACTAACGAGTAGGATTGCCAGTTTTATTTTTCCAAAGAGCGGGACAAGTGAAAAAAAGTTCAAAAATCACGGGATTTTCAAAAGTTTCGCGATACTAAAAAAGCACTAAAATATTTCTACTTTAAAGAATATAGGAGATATTTATAAAAATTACTTAAGCTTTATAAATGTTTAATAAGCAAAATTTATTATGGAAATATAGTATGTTTTAAAAAATCTTATAAAGCCTTAATAATTCTTATAAATAAAAGATTAATAAGCAAAATTTAGTATGGAAAATCGTTTTAAAAACGTTATATAAAGCCTTTATAATTTTTATAAATGAGACTGTAAATTTATTAAAACAAATTAACGTTTTTTACAAAAGAAATATAAAAATACATGTTTCTTACATCAAATAAGAATTAACGTATTTAAATACAACAGTTGAACTTTAAAACAAAATAAAATAACCCGGTTAGAGCCATGTTGCTTAGCTATATAAAACAAATTTTATGTGTTAAATAGCAATGCAATAAAATTATATTATAAGGAACAATTTCAAACAATAGTAAGTAATGGGGAAAATAAAGAAGTTATAACTGGAAAAGGAAGAATTCTCTCGCGGAATTTTATTCATGAAGATGTTTCAAATTTTATGCCACGACGTGACATGATTTTCGATACATAAATAATCGACTTTATTACAGTTATAAATATACTTTTGTTTTGATTTCTTCGTACTTATAATCAGAGTATGAAAATAAACGAAACAAAATGTTTTATTTTATTTTGTTTCCTTCTTCGAAGTGAATAAAACTAAAATAATGAGAACGATTGCTCAATTTGTTATATTATGCACATGAACACAAACAATACATTAATTTAATCGTACGGTTCTAGAAAAGAACACAATATTATTTAATTAATGGAAACGTTTTGAAATAAACAGCATATTTCTAACCGGGTGTCCTGAGACACCTCTCTTCTTTTGTTTTTACCATGAATTCTCTAATTCCCAATTGAAATTATATTTGGTTAATCTTCTTCCATTTTCTTCTTGACAGTTTTTAGATTTTTTCTTCAATTTGTGAGGTTTCTTTTAAAAACTTAACAATTTTTGTTTATTCATATAAATTTGCATGGAAACTTACCCCTAGTTTTTAACTTAAAAAGTAAGTACGTAATTAGCTAATTTTTATTTAAAATTAAGTTGTAATTAAATACGATTTCAATTTTTCAGTGGTTAATTAAAGTTATTATTAAATTTTGAAAGTACGGTAACACTCAAAAATTTCCAAATATTATGGAAAGCTTTCTTAGGAACATTTGTTTACCATAAACAAAAAAGTTAGGTTATCAAAATGCAGAAAATTAAAATTGCATAAAAACACATTTTATGAAACCAAAGGAGCATCAGAATGCATTTTTCTATTTATTTATATCATGATATGAAACTATGAATTGTTTATGTTATGTATTTATGCAAATTAAACGAAATTCGTCCTAATACTACCACATGATGTTTTCAACCCAACCACATGATGTTCATTTGTATGTTTGCAATAAACGCACACACGCATAAAAACATATGGTGCGCTCATAAAACTTAAACACTACTTAATTACACAATGTTGGGCATTGAATTATTATTTAATTATGCACTCAAAAACACAAATTCGCATTTAATTAGAACTTAAAAATAATTACAGTTTGATTATTAAGTCAAGAAATGGGCATTACAGTACCAAGGCATATTCTTCGTATTTCGGTGTGAAGTTTACTAAAAATAATGCTCTTTGAATCCACTATTAAGCTGTACTTATTGTTCAATAGTTTAAAATCTCTGATGTTAAAATAAAAAATAAAACTTAAAAAAGTGGAATTTTTAAATCCCGCGCAGTACGCGTTTTTTAAGTTAAAAAAACGGGACAATCTCGCGAAAAACGGTACATATAGCAACACTACTAACGAGTGCCTTAGGACCAAAATGTCGAAACATTTCCATTAAAATTTTATTCAAGTGTTTTGATATTTCGACTATAGTGGATGGTTTCATTTAATATATAAAAGAAAAAAATTAAATTTTAATTGAAATCTTTATCCTGTACATACAATCAAACATATTTAAGCATTTAGTGCTTTTTCATGAGCGAATAGTGCTTTTTGAAATGAAAAAGTTAGCACCACTGGCCTTGAGTTGGGCATTAAGAGCTATTTTACACTATGCCTTTTTAGCCTGCCTTGTATTGGCAATTTTCTTTGAAACCCCCTACGAAAAGTCACACACATTTACATTAAAGGCCGGGGCACAATTAATGCGTCATATGTTAAACTTAGTACGTGTCCGTCAACGTATGTTACATTCAGTACGTGTCCGTAAACGCAAAATACAAAATTTGGTTAACTTTTAACTTTTTGTGTACGTTGAGTAGTTTGACAGATATTGGTTGATTCTTTTGGTATGTTCTAATTTAGTTTTTTGTGTTTTGTGGATGCAAAAATAAAATTAAACCAAAGAAATAAATGAAATGAATACAAAAAGTTGAATCTAATAAAACAAAATGGAAAATAAACCTATTAAGCTGTTCAAATGCTTGCGTCAATAGGGTACTCATTGTGCCAACCATCTCCGTCGTTGTGTTAATGTCAGTTTAAAAAGGCGAAGTTTAACGTATGACGGATTCATTGTGCCCCGGCCTGAAGCCTTTTTTATTCATGCCTTTTTGTCCTCTATATACACGTTTAATTTTGAGAGTACGAAAAAGACAAAGAGAAATGTCATAAATCACCTCGAATTCTCATTTTGTGCCTTTTGTTCAACCCCGCAAGCTTCTCACTTTCGCTCACCAATAAGCTAAAAAAGCATGCCGGCACAGGCAAGCAGAAAAACCAGTGTTAATTGCGTCTAAAGCAGCCCATACACGATTCAATTCAATTTTCAATTGAGTTGGTTGTTGTCCAAATCAAAGCGTGTATGGCTTTGTCAATTGATTAGTTTGGCAGTTGTCGAGCTGGTTGAAGAAAAATCAAAAGATTTTGATTTTTCATGTTGACTAGTAAATCTTTCAATTCGATTGTGATGTGTGTGTTCGAGACTCTTGATTTGCTGTCAAAATTTATGGTTGTAGCTTTATTTTGTATAGAAAAAGTTATGTATTTTTAAAATTAATTGTCTTTAATTTCATCGAATTCTAAATAAAAATATTAAAATTAATGAATAAATGCAATAGAGGTTTTAAATTTTAAAATTTTTAATTGTGAAAAAAAATATAAATTTGACAGTTGAATGAAAATCTTTCAATTCAGTTTATGAAGTGTGTGGCCAAGAATCAATTCAATTGAAAGACTCAATTCACAATTGAATTGACAAGTGTATGGGGTGCTTAACTTGGGAGCCACACGTTCAATTTTTGACTTTCAATTCCATTCAATTTTCAATACACTCACACTTTTTTCACTAACACAATCAAACTTTTTGAATTGAAAACTAGATTGAAATCAAATTCACCTCTCCATTTAAATGGCAATTTAGTTTTCAATTTGAACGGCTGGTCACAGCACACATTGATTGAAGCTACAAATTTGAGTAGTTTCTCCGTCGGTGGTATTTAAAAAATGAAATTGATTAGCAATTTGTTTCACAGCTATCAATTTCAAAGAATTTTGACACACAATATGTGTGATGGAATTGAAAGTGATTTATTGAACGTGTGGCTGCAGTGTAAGTCGAAATATAGCCGCCTCCGACGAATTTATCTGATAGCTGCCGCCGCCAATATTTCTTCACCGCAAGCCGCGGCCACTGAGGTTACTTTGTGCCGCGGCCGCCGACAAACATGAATCGTCGTCGAACTATTTTCATCGTAGACTACTAATCAAAAACCTGCGCCGAGCGATTTTGTCGGCGGCGGCGGCTCGTGAGAAAATCGTCGGCGGCGGCTCAAATTCGGCTTTAGCCGGCTGAAAATCCACTGAAACCAATTTTTTTTCTTCAATATTGTACAACTTATATACAACGTACATATGTATATAGTATGTAGTGACAAAATAATGGCATAAGTTAAAAATGTTAAATGTTAAAAATGTCAGCTTCTATAATCTTATTCAAATATCATTAAAAATTAAGCAAAGTTTAATTTTGAAACCATCCATTGTCTATGGTCCTATTCACATATAAAAAAAATAAGAAAATTTTAACTTTTTCATATACATAATACATGAGTTTTATTTTTTAATTTTATACAATTTCTTTGACATACTTCTGCCAGCTCATCAGTAAATATTCAATTATATTTTTGAAAAGTTATATATAAAGGGTGTCCCAACAAGAACGCAAGATTTAAATTTGGCGCCATTCGAAGGGTCATTGTTTGACATTTGAACAATTGTTATGCTAGTAGAAGGTACGAGGTTAGTAAAAATGGATCGCTACACGAATGAACAACGCATTCTCATTTGAAATTGTTTTACCAAAATGGTGAAAGCTTTGCGGTTACAATTCGCAAATTTGCGATCGATTTGGGGTCACAATAATGCTCCAAAAGAATCAACTGTAAGGAGATTAATGGATAAATTTGCCGAAACTGGGTCTGTTAGTCATGTAAAGACAACAACGCGCCTTCGACCAGATCGATCGACCGAAAATGTCGCAGCTGTACGTGATGATGTCGCTCAAACGCAGGTCAAGCGCAAACAGTCAATGGTGTTCGGTATCGTGAAATGATAACCAGTTTTTTCGTGCCTAGAATTGAAGAAATGTATGTGGAGGGCATGTGGTTTCAAAAAGACGGCGCCACATGTCATACAGCCAGAGAAACAATTCAATTGCTACATCAGTCATTTCCCGGTCGTGTTATTTCGCGTTTTGGAGACCAAAATTGGCCGCCTAGATTGTGCGATTTATCACCATTAGACTTTTTTCTTTGTGGTTTTTTGAAGTTGATGGTTTACGCGAATAAGCCGACGACGACTCAAGCCTTAAAAGAGGAAATTGGACGCTGCATTAATGAAATACGGCAGCATTTATGCAAAACGACCATTGAAAATTTCATTAAAAGATCGCGTGTGTGCCAGCAAAGCCGCGGCGGCCATCTGTCCGATTTGTAGTTCCACACATAACCTCATTTTGTCTACTTTACGATATAATAAAGTTTCACGTTTTTTTTTAAATATCTGTGTCTTATTTAAAATTTAAATCTTGCGTTCTTGTTGGGACACCCTTTATATAAATAAAAAATATCTAAAAACTCTCAAATTAGAATTACGCTAATATAAACAATAAATAGAAAACCCCTGCGAAAAACAAAGTGAACAAATTTTAATAATTGAAGGTCTACTAATGAACTGGGATAACCACCAGTTACAAAAACTCTGAAGGTTCTATAAGCAATACCTTAAATTATGGATCAAAAAATACTTGCGGTTTACTTAAAAATTTGTTTTAAAACGCAAAATTCTGGAAACAATTGAATATAAAACTTAAAATTTTAGGTTTTAGAACAAAGAGCCTGGCCCACGATGTCGACAAGAATGTTTTTATGGCTTACTTATATCGAAAAGAAACAAAAAATTTTTTTTTTGTTTTCAATATAAGTACGCGATAGAAACTTTCTTGTAAACATCGTAGGCAAGGCCGAAACTTTTAAGTAAAAAGAAATTCTTTTTATATTCATACTATCCATTAAGTGGACCAGGTCGAACCTTTTTAAGTAAAAACAAATTCTTTTTATATTCATACTATCCACTAAGTGGACCAGGTCGAAACTTTTTAAGTAGAAACAAATTATTTTTATATTCATACTACCCCATAAGTATTGACCCACACATTTTCAATATCTTTACGTAATAATTAATATTCTACAATAAAATTGCTGGTGTGTAATATTATATTATATAATATTGTATTGTATTGTATTATATTATATATTATATTGGTAATGTGTTGACAACTTTGTACAATAACACAAGTAAAGTGAATAAAACCAATAAATAAAAAGACGGCACGAAACTTAATTTGTTTATATAATTATAACTATATGTACATGCATACAAATTTTAGAAACATAATGCAAGTTGTATTGTACTTTATGTATACATAAAGTAAAGCTCATAATATTCATAATTGAAAACCATCATTCGAGAAAAGAATCATATGTGGACCAAAAAATCATCCAAAAATTTGATAAAATTATTATTCTGGCAGCACATGAAAAATAAATTTAAAAAAAAAAGCTGGCATCGATAATCGGCGGCTAATTTTCAGGCGAAGTAAACCAAAAAATGTTCGGCGGCGGCGCGGCTGCCTAAAAATATCGGCGGCTCGGCTCAGCCGGCTCCGAGCCGTCACGACGCAGCTCTCTGCTACTAATACTCTGTGGTTTTCACCATGATTAAACATTAATTTAAATAAAATTACATATTCAGTAATAACATGTCCAGATATTCATGTATAGATATTGGTGATGAGAGTTTAAACCAAGTAAATGGAAGTAATTATTTGAAACTCCAACAGTCACAAATAATACGCAGTAACGTCCACGGTATATCCCAGTTGCTAAACACTAGACTCAATGCTGAATGTTTGGATATTTCTATCAAGTTAATCGAAGCTGGAGTACACCCTCAGGCCCTAGCCGAAGTTATTACACAAATAAGACGTGAAGTTTGTGCGATTAATAATGAGGAAACCGAAGAAATAAATTAAAATCAAATTTTAAAATGTATGCAATATTAATAAAAAAAAATTCATACAAATGTACAGTAGCTCAAAAGCATAATCGTGCTCGTATACTTTTTTAAAGGATAAATTTGCTAAATTTCAAGTAAAAAAAACTAGATTTAATTTCTTCAAAGTACTTTGATTACCCACCGGTTAAATACATTTATCGCTTATTTACCCCAAATATTGTATCCCCGCTTTTTACACTAATTTTCACACAACAGTTCACGCTTAGTTACTTTTTCATTTAATAACCCATTTCGGGTAATTACCCAGAAATATTTTACCTCAAAATGAAACTTCCACTAAAATATACTTGTTTATTTACCCAAAACTGGCTTAAATCTACTTTAGTGAAGCTGCTCCAAATTTAAAAAAAATCTTGGATAATGGAAAATTAAATTCTAAGAGAAAACTATTTTTATGTCCGAAAATTCTCGGAAAGGCATAGTTACGGACCTCCAAAAATTTGAATGTCTTGGAATTTTCGTGGTAAGTTTCTGATTTAGGATAACGATATGGGTGTCATATGAAAGATTATCAAAATTATTACATGGTAAACAAATTTTAAAGATTTTCCTTGTAATAGTATTTTTCCAATTTTTTGTTCGCTCTGAAGTTAGAGAAAAATATTTACTGATTAATGGTTAATCTTGATTTCAAATATCTATATACATATGTGACAGCGCATAGAGAAAGGGACCTAAGGGTAAAAAAAAAAATCAATTTTCCATTTTTTTTTTGATGTGGACAACATCTGAGCATCGAATGAGACCGATCCCATGCCCCAAAAGTGTTCCCTCCCAGAGATATGCGCGTTTTATGATGTGATGGTACACCAAAGATATACGTATTTAAATCTTTAAAATGGCTCTCCTGAACAAAACCGGTTTTTACCCTTAGGTCCCTTTCTATTTTGCGCGTCACATACATATATAAAAGAGGATGTGTTGTGTATGTATGTAACGTATGGACTCAAAAACGGCTGGGCAGATTTTGATGAAATTTTCAGGGAATCTTCGGAATATTCAGGCGCGTGAGGCTGTGAAGTCTGATTTTTGATTTTCGGTCTACGGGCAATGCGCAACACTTTCAAATCAATATACATAAATGAAATTGAAAAGACAATGGGGGTAGCGAAGCACACCGGGTGTAGCTAGTATAAAATAAATCAACTCGTTTGAAGAGATCGTTAATATGTTTGCATCATTTTTTAAATCTAACTTTGATCCACCTGGGGATAATATTTCTACTTCAGGGACTCTTACTAATTTAAATGTGGGATTCTTTATTTTGTCTGAGGATGATGTATCTGGAGCAATCGTTCAGGCTAAGAACTCGTTAAAATATGGGGGGCAAATTACGGCACTCGTTATCGAACGAAATTACGAAATATTTCAATAGAGTTTCTACGGAAATATTTCGTAATTTCGTTCGGTAACGAGTGCCGTAATTTGCCCCCTGATTTTGATGGCCTATGTACTCATTTATTGAAGAAGGCTGCCTCGTCTTTTATTCCTCCACTGACTTTTATGTTCAATTTGTCGCTTAAGGAGGGTATATTTATTAATAGATGGAAATACGCTACGGTCACTCTTATTTCTAAGGACGGAACGAGAGATAATGTTAGGTGTTATAGGCCTACTTCTAAATTAACTTGTGTTTAAAAAATTGTTGAGCTCATTATTAATAAAAAAACTGTTCTTCCTAACAAAGAGTTGGATTTCCCCTTTTCAGCTTGGCTTCTATGCTGGAAGGTCTACTGTAACGAATTTGACACTCTTTAAAGAATACTGTTTAGAGGTCTTGGTTAACGGTGCCCAAATTGAGGTGATTTACGCTGACTTTTCAAAAGCGTTCGATAAGTTATCGCATTCAGTTTTGTTATATGTATAAATTGAAATGAATTGGGTTCCATTCTAATTTCTTAGTCTTTATTAGGTCTTACTTATCCAATAGAACATGCTCAGTTCAGATTGAAGATTATAGTTCTTTACCTTATCACCAAATGTCGGGTGTACCTCAGGGTAGTATACTTGGCCCTTTATTGTTTAACTTGTTCATTAACGATATTGGTAGTTGGTTTTTGAAATCAAATTATCTATTATACGCTGACGATTTAAAATTCTTCTTGAAATTAGACTCGATTAATGATGCTCAAACTATGCAAACTGAGCTCTATAATCTCAGTGGTTGGTGTCGTCTTAATGGGCTGAGTTTGAACAAAGGGATGCATGTCTCTTTCCATAGGTGCGTTGCCCTCCCCCCCCTCCCCTTGTTGTGGCCTTTTATATTGATGGTGTAGTATTGATTAAATCTAATTATAAGCTTGATTTAGGTGTTATATTTGATAATTCTTTGTCATTTGATGCACATGTTGAGTATTTACTACCTAAAGCATATAAGATATTGGGTTTTCTTAAGAGAACATGTTCTGAGTTCGCTGATCCATTCACACTTAAACATGTCTATACGTCTTTAGTCAGGTCTAAATAAGAATATGCTTCTGTTATTTGGAATCCCCATATTTCTAATCGTATTGCTCATATAGAGAGCATTCAACGCATTTTTGCCAAATATGCAACGCGCTCGTTTTCTTATTTGTCTTCCGTTCCATATGAATCTAAATGCTTATTTATTGGCCTACGTACTTTGGAATCACGTAGAAAAGTTCAATCTGCCCTTCTGTTATATGATATTATCAATGGATCTATTGATTGCACAGATTTGCTTTATGCTATACTGTTTTATATACATACCTCCTAGAAATATGAGGCTTGCTAAACTTTTCGATGTCCCTTTTTATCGCACTAATTATGCGCGTAATGGTACCCTATCACGTAATCATGAATGATCTAAATTATAATATTCAAAGGCATTCAAAATCTTTTGTTGAATTCAGCACTGAAAAAAACAGAGTTTAAACTGCTACTTTTTAGCCTATTAAAATAACTGATTTGTAATTGTTTAATTAAATTATTAATTGTTAAGTTTTTAAAGCTAATTTTGTATATATAGTATGTACATTTGAATTTCTATATTTTAAATGAAAGAAGTACCATAAAAGCCAAAGCACAAAATTATTTTTATTTATTTATTTATATACATACATATATAAACATATATTTTACTTTAAATAAAAAGAGTGATAAACAAAAAATCGCACTTCTTTTAAAAGCACTCTTAATATAGTGGCTGTTGCATGTTTTACAAATGGCATATAAATTTTGATTGATATATAAAATATAATGCATGAGAACTGAAAAAATATTTTAAATAAAAGAAGTGTGTCCAAATGCCATAAAAGCCAAACTATTTTTACTTTATATAAAAATTAGTGATAAACACAAAAAACCGCACTTCTTTTAAAAGCACTCTTAATATAGTGGCTGTTGCATGTTTTACAAATGGCATATAAATTGTGATTGATATATAAAATATCATGCATGAGAACTGAAAAAATATTTTAAATGAAAGAAGCGTGTCCAAATGCCATAAAAGACAAAGTAAAAAATATTTTTAATTTATATTTATTTACATATATATTACTATATTGATATATATATATATATCGTTTGCTAAAATGCAAAATCAGGTAACTATACTTTTTTTTAAATTTATAGGAGAGAAAAACAACAAAATTATTCATATTTATTTTCATTTTAAATCCGGCCGACTTTTATGATAAAATTTAAATCGACATGTATTTCGATATAATACCCAATAATTTAATTAAAATGCAATATCGCAGTTACGCGGTTTTGAATTTCAGCTGACGATATGTTACGTATATAATGGTTTAGGCCTATTGGGGAATCCAGCCATTAAAAATAATTGGCAACGCACTAGGTGTAGTACCCCAGTGGTCAAGGCGCATTTATTAGATGGCAGCACTACACCAGGTGACTAATATCATTATACCAATCTAAATGTCAACTTTGGATTGTGTAGGCATAAGCCTGAAAGCGTGCTTTTGTTTGATTATCCATAAACACCTTTCGAATATTCAGTTTTGTATGGTGTCTGACATATCCTATAAGAAACATGCAATCTGATGCAAGCCACAGACCTTGCGACCGTTGGTACAACACGTTGGTTTATCAAGTTGTGTGTTTTGGACACAAACTATACAACAACGTGTGCAACATTAGCGCACAACTTCATTTCTAAAAAAAAAAAATTTGAGTAAACATGACATCGGCTACTACTGCGCATGTTGTAGTCGATGATTTTTTTCGTGCAAAACGAAGAAGAAGAATGTAAAAAGGGCAGAAAAAAATTTGCTAAAAAAAATTTGGTTTATATAAAAAGGAACATATTCTAACAACAAACTTTTAAAAACACTAAAAGAAAGTGAGCCAAAAGACTTCAGTAGTAGGGAACTGGCGGTTCTGGCGCCGATTAAAATTGTTAAATTGTGGCTGAAATTGTTAAATTGTGGGCTGAAATTGTTAAATTGTTGCTGAAATTGTTAAATTTGGGTAATTAAAATTGTTAAATTCTTGGAAATTTGTGTTTTCGGCGGCGCTTTGATGTTTTTTGTTTACATTAGGAGTTTTTGTTTACATTAAGTGTATGTCTGTCTGTCCGTCTGTCGGTCTGTCTGCCTGACCGTGGATGTTTGTGTGTGGAATATTTTGTGTGAATGTATTAAGGCGGTTCATAGTTTGGCGGTTTTTATGTGTGTATGTGACGACGAGGAAAATCATGAAAATGATTTTTTCTAATACCAATGGTGAAATAGTGATTATTAATTTTTCCTAATGTCTACGGCAAAACATGTTTATTAATTTTTCCTAATGCCGACGGCAAAACATGAATATAATTTTTTCAAATGCCGACGGGAAAATGATTTTTCCTAATGACGACGGGAAAACATGATTATTATTTTTTTTTCTTAATGCCTACGGCATGCATGATAATTTTTCCTAATGCCTACGGCAATGCATGATAATTTTTTCAAATGCCGACGGCAATACATGATTATTTTTTTTTCCTAATGCCGACGGCAATACATACTTATTTTTCCTAATGCCTACGGCAATACATAATTATTTTCAAATGCCGACGGCAATACATGATAATTTTTCCTAATGCCGAAGGCAAAACATGATAATTATTTTTTTCAAATGCCGACGGCAAAACATGATTATTATTTTTTTCCTATTGCCGACGACAAAACGTGAAAGTTATTTTTTCTAATGCTAATGTAGGTGTTGCTAGACTGTGGGAATTTAAGGCTGACCGTGATTTGAGTGGGTGGCGTTGTTGCCGTAATATGTAACCATAGGAATTCGTGGGTGTGTCTGTCTGTCTGTCTGTGAGAATTTAGTTGAAGCTTCGATTGGAAGGGGGGCGGGGTGTAGTAGAGCTAGATCAATTGCATGTATATATATATATATATATATGTGTGTGTGTGTGTGTGTGTGTGTGTGTGTGTGTATATGTGTGTGTGTGTACGTTTGTAGGAATTTCTATAGGAGCTTAAGGCTGATTGCGATTTATGAGGGGCGAGGTGTACTAGTAATATGTAACCGAGGGAGTCTGTCTGTTTGTATTTCTGTAGGAGTTTAAGGCTGACCATGATTTGGGTGGGCATGGTTGTTGACGTAATATGTAGCCATGGAGATTTGTGGGTGTGTCTGTCTGTAGGAGTTTAAGGCTGATCGTGATTTGAGGTGGGTGAGGATGTTATTGAGGTAAATTGGTTATGTGTATGTATGTATGTATGGCCAGGGGAATTTGTGTATGCATATCTGGAGGAGAATTTAAGGCTAGTCGTGATTTGTGAAAGGTGGGGTGTTGTTGAAATTTTCTTGGATATTTCTTATATGAATTCTGCTATGTGTGTGTATTTGCGCTGATATTTATATGTAGGTGGAAATAAATTGTTTTCAGTATCGACATTTGGTACTATAAAATAATATCATATGTCTGGACTTCCCTAATCCTAGTATGCTTTTATACTTACTATTGCTTTATATTTTCTCATGCTTAAATTTGTCTCGCGTTGAAGTCGGTCTGTGTGAAATTTGTTTATATTACAGATTTTGTTTATTTAACTACATTCGTCTTCTTTGACTGAAAGAGTTTTCTACACACAGAGAAAAACCAACTTGAAATCAGTAAGAACCATGCTGAATTAATAAGAACCATTAGCGAAGGTTTAGCCATATTGAAATTTCTTATTTCAATATGGACAAAATATTAATTTACAGTATTCATATATTAAACTCATTAGTTTGTAGATATCTCAATATACATTTTCTATTATATTAAAAATTATTGAATTAATGTGATGAATTCTTATTTTTAAGCTGCAGATTTTCCCTGAGTGTATGGATTGTTTATATTTGCATTGTGCTTTAACTAAACGACGCTTCATATATTTTCATGATGTAGATCTAATAAATACTTAAGCATTGATAAGAAATTTGATATGTATACATACATATCTACAAATTGATTTTATGTATGTATGTATGTATGTATGTATGTACATATATATGTACATACAAATAAGTGTTCAACTCAATCTTTGAATACATTTTTTATTTTATTTTTTGTCATGTGATGTCTGTTGTTGGTGAAATTAAAAACATTTTAAGTTTTATCTGCGTTTACTTAAAAGTTTGTGAGGATTTTCTGTTTTAAGTAAAACTGAATTCTTGAAGATATGTACTTACATACTCTATAGTAATAGTAACTATAATAGAAATATTTCTTATACTTAATTTACAGTTTTTTAAAGTATAGGGTATAAAATTTTTTCTAGCTATAGCCTTCTACATTTATTTTGGAAAACTTGCTTTGCTTTTTAAAAATGTATAAACATTTTTAAATGAAACTGATCCGGCACTCCAGCTTAGGTACTGATAGTTTTTTTTTTGTTGTTAGTTAACTTACTTATTTTTTATTTTTTATTGATAAACATTGGAAATCAAAAGGGAGTTTTATATTGTAATTATTATTTTCATAATTGTTGAAAACAATCGCTGCTTTTTGTTTGTTTTTTGCGATGAAATCATTTGAATTACTTTTGCAACTTTACGCGTTTATAAAAATTATGTTATTTTCTATATTTCTTAATTTATAAGACTTTTAGACTTTGTCCTTTAGGGGTTATATATTCTATTATACGATTATGAATAAGAATGCAGTAAGCTGATGTATTTGCTTACTGCTTCAAATTAAAATTTTATTAAATTGAATAAAAGGAGTTTTTTTTTTCTTAAACTCTGATGCAGTTAGAAGCGCTGGAGATTCTTTCATATAACAGCTTTTTTGAAATTTTTGATACATAGTATAATATAGAATTGGATAACATTTATTTTTAATTTTTATGTTAAGAAGTACCGGTATGAGACTGAATTTAAATGTACTTTTAAATTAGTTAAATCATAATGAACAAACATATTTTCTTCTTTAATAGCGATCAACAGAAAACGAACTCGTTTTCATATAATTTAGGTATACCCTATCGACGGCTCCTCTAGGATACAAGATGACTTTGTATGACGAAATTTCTGTTGCTTTATACTGATAATATGTTTACATTAATAAGATACATATACATATGTTTATTTTATGAACGGTGAGCACCTATGGCTTTTATTTAATGTTCTATATGACTTTTTTTTTTTCATTTTCTTTAATAATTTTCTCCCCATAATAGCATTCTAAATATTTCAAGGGCTCAAATGCTGTGTAGTCTCCTTCTGCAAACTTAACTAAACGTCTAACTTCTTCCAATGCTTCTTTATAAGAAGATATTTTGTTATGGTCTTCTTCTACGATACGTGCCCATCGGGCAGAGTGTACGTATTAGTTGGTCAGTCAGTCTCTATTTTTATTTATTTTTTTTCTTCTAATGTGCCACTCCTTTTTTTAGATTTTACTACTTGGAATAGAGAATTTTTGTCTAATTTTTTGGTGGGTATATACATTAGGTATGTAGAAATTAGTTTAGATACAAAGAAATGCATGTTTAATATACAACTATTGTATCAAATCGATCTCAAATAACTCAGTTACCTCTACCAGCAATTCACCGTTGGTGTATTCATAAAGTGTTAGAAACAATGAAATATCTATGTTTTGAGAGAATTTTTCCCCTCAAGTATTTCTACATGAGGTTTGAGGGGTCAATCACTGTCGCATTCATATGTAATGATTATTCACTTAAAAAACGTCATCATCACCATCAATCATCTCCGTATACAATACATTCATGAGTTGGGTTGATCCAGATACAATTGCTGTCTCATCAACTTCTAACACCTTTATATATTTTGCTAGTATGCATGCCTTAGCATGCTTCTATCGATAGTGACGTAAGAGTCCGAGATGTAGAGTGTTACAATTAAAAATCTTTACTATTAGAATTTACCAGTTCGCTCTTTTGAATTTTTACAAAGTAGATACATATGTATGTATTTCATTGACCACAAAATCATAAAATTTCTTTGCTTACAAAATTGTATGACGTGAGGATTTTTTTTTTTTTGAAATTATACATGTTTCGGCATGCTTTCATTTTTTTTTTCTATAAATTTATGTAATACTCATACAGATACAGATATAAAGTAAGATCTGTTTACTGTACATTTTAAAATTTATGCATGCTTCAGCATGATTCTAGTTGAAGCGTATATTCATTCACTAAGTTTGTTTGATACTTATTCATACACATGTACATTCTTAAAAATTGGATATCAAAGTCCAATTTCCGTAGTTTATCTATATTTTCTAAAGATCTGATAGCTAAAGAAATAAATAGAGTGAAGATCTTCTATAATAATCCCATTTTCATATTGTAAAATTTTGCGTGCTAGCGCTTTCGATGGGAAAATATACATACAACTTTATAAAAAGTGATAATATGATGTGCTGCTGAATATTGCACTATGTTATAGTTCATTTTAAACACTGAAGTTTTAGCAATATTTCATTCAGACCAACAAGTTTAGAGAATTCCACTACATTTAGTTAATTATCTCTCTTAAGACCCATCATTCCTAATCAATCCTACAAAAAACAACACAAACTAGATTTTTCGTTTTAATTTTATTTTTATTAAATTCAACATTCATTCTTCAAATTACTTTATACTATATTAAGTAGCTTTTCCTCATTTGTTGAGTTGACTTTAATAGGAGACATTTTAATGGTACGATGAACTTTTCTATTGCATGCATTGAGTAAATCTTTATACATACCAATCCACTTATATGAACCATTAAAGCTAATTAATTCTTTTCACATCATACCTTTCAATGATCTATTAAATCATTCTAATATTGATGCTTTCATATTAAGTAATGTTTAATCTTCTATTTATGTATGAGTTTTCCCAAGTATTTATTAAAAAATTCTTTAGAATCATCAGTTTGTAAGTTTTTTGGTACCCGTACCACTTCAAAAATATTTTCCATTGCCTTGGTTTTTAGAGTGAAGCTTTTATTTTCAGCTGTACTTTGAGAATGTGTCAATTACAGTCTTCAAAAATCAACAATTTCTATTTTCTGTAGAATAGTTCTACATTTCACCTAACTTAGCTCCATAAAACATCATATATTCCTGTCATTACATCTCTACAAGCACAAACAGTTGTTGAAATTTAATATGGACTTCGTTAACTAAATTCCTTTTTAAAGACATTGAATTGTGTCACAGATTTTTTCGAAAGTGTTGTGATCTACATCTTGCACTTTCAGCTATTTATACTAACATGTAGTTAATTTTCTAATCTATATATTTAACCGTAAACTCTTCAATTTGTTTTTAATTATTTACTTTTTAGAATTGCTTTTTCAATTTTATAACTGTCTTCTTTCTCTAATTTTATTTCACGTTGTAGTTCCTCAATTTGCATTTAAATATATTCTTGAATATTAATGCTTTAAGCTATATTATTAATTTGTCTTGTATTTTATCTTCATTCAGTTTAATGTAACTATCAACAATAGTTTGTATCTAATTCATTTATGCCTTCCAATACTGATAAGTCAGTATAAATGTCTTCAGAATTGGAAGTCTATGAGTAAAATCATCGTCATCATCATTCTCAGTATTAGCATCATTAAATATGATGGTATTATCAAATATTGTTCCTTTTACTAGTTTCTTTGGGGTACTTGTCTATATCTTGAGTGAAGGTTTCTCAGGCTTTAAACTTGTATATTTTCAACTTCTGTCTTGATTTTACTTTCTTCTTTCATAAGAATTCTTTTAATATTTTTAGAACTATTTATGAATTCTTCTGCTATAGGTTTAAATGTATCTTTTAGTTGTTCACTTGTATCTATTTCACCAGTTTTTATACTACGAAGCTTTTTCTTCAACACATTTCTTGTCAACACCAACTGTTTTAAAATTTTCTCATCCAGGGCAAATAACAGGTATCAGCAATCATATCAGCTTTTCAGGAGCTGGTCTGGTTTTCAGATCAGCTTTTCAGGACCTGGTCTGGTTTTCAGATCAGCTTTTCAGGACCTGGTCTGGTTTTCAGATCAGCTTTTCAGGACCTGGTCTGGTTTTCAGATCAGCTTATCAGGACCTGGTCTGGTTTTCAGATCAGCTTATCAGGAGCTGGTCTGGTTTTCAGATCAGCTTATCAGGAGCTGGTCTGGTTTTCAGATCAGCTTATCAGGAGCTGGTCTGGTTATCAGATCAGCTTATCAGGAGCTGGTCTGGTTTTCAGATCAGCTTATCAGGAGCTGATCTGATTTTTAGATCAGCTTATCAGGTAACAGATCAGGCTATCAGGAGCTGTTCAGATTTTCATTTCAAGATATCTGAGTCAGATTTAGTTATCAGTGTACAAGTAGCTAGCCATTTATAACATTTATATACATGAAGTTTAAAGTCAGATGAAATACGAAAAAGTAAAGTTTTATCTAGTAAAATTATTTTCTATAACGATCATCGTTTAATTCACTATCTTTGCTTATAATCAAAAATCCATATTTATCCTTTCAACATGCTTTTTATTTTTCTCACCTAACTTAAACATTAAATATACATTATGATGATCTCTTATTAAATGTTTGGTGATTCTGGTGTAAGTTTTACATAAGTAGAATGAATCAACATTCTTATCTCTCCCCATACAAAAATATGCTTCCCATACGCATCATCGTTAAATATCATATTGGAATTACTTTGGACTGAAATAACAGATTCACTATCGGTAAATTTTGTAATATATTATTATTTTAATTGATGTAATTAATTTCTTCAGATATTTATATCTGGGGTGATATAAAGATTTTGAGTATAAATAAATGTTCTCAAAATTTAAGTCCATTAGGACTTTCTAGCAAGCCAATCATAGCGTTTTTTTTCGTAATTTGACAGGTCAACTATTGTTGCACGAATAGAATTTGATATAAAGGAACTATGATTTATTTTTGAACTATCGTTCGATGAATCATCAATATTTCGTACCAAGGTATTTTAGGTTGTTTTACTAACCGCATTTATGTAGCTAAATACATTTTATAAATATTATCTCTTATTATAAAAAAATAAACTAATACAGCTATACCATATCAGAAAATATTTTCTGAAATCGTATAGCTGCATTAGTTTATTTTTTCTATAATAAGAGATAATATTTATAAAATGTATTTAGCTACATAAATGCGGTTAGTAAAACAACCTAAAATACCTTGGTACGAAATATTGATGATTCATCGAACGATAGTTCAAAAATAAATCATAGTTCCTTTATATCAAATTCTATTCGTGCAACAATAGTTGACCTGTCAAATTACGAAAAAAAAACGCTATGATTGGCTTGCTAGAAAGTCCTAATGGACTTAAATTTTGAGAACATTTATTTATACTCAAAATCTTTATATCACCCCAGATATAAATATCTGAAGAAATTAATTACATCAATTAAAATAATAATATATTACAAAATTTACCGATAGTGAATCTGTTATTTCAGTCCAAAGTAATTCCAATATGATATTTAACGATGATGCGTATGGGAAGCATATTTTTGTATGGGGAGAGATAAGAATGTTGATTCATTCTACTTATGTAAAACTTACACCAGAATCACCAAACATTTAATAAGAGATCATCATAATGTATATTTACAGCCGTATTCATAAAAAAAAGTTGATTGAGGTTTAAAATTCATATTAGTTAAAAAACGTTTTAAGGCTAAATAACGTTTTTTAAATATTGGTATTCATAATCAGTTTTTTAACTAAAAATCAATTAACTAAATTTTTTTAAAATATGGTGGCAACACTATATTCTTTATTTGTCACTTGCATATTAGCTCTGCAAAACAACGATTGTTAACTCACAAAGTACTCGTGTCTATTTTGTTTATTTGTCGGTTTTCAGAGAAATATTGTTTCTATAAAATAAAAGATATGTTGCAACTTGTATTTAATAAAATAATAAAAAAAGTTCACAATAAATCTTTGTTAAAAGTGCTTTTTATATTATTTATTTTATTGCAGATAAAGAAGCACTAGAATAACGAGCTTTATTTTGTTTGTTTTGAGTGTTTATACATCACTAGTTAATTTTCTACAATTATACTATTTTTGTTAACACATAAAATGAGAAGACAATGACTGGGAATGGAAACTGGATCGCTCCTTTTCTTTTAAATATTCTTTGGAGTATATTTGTTATTTCGGCAATAGTTTCTATAAAAAAAAATTACATTGTTTTCTTCTAAATAACAATATGCATACATACATGCATACATAAGTACATACATACATACACACATATGTACATACAGGTAAAGTTCAAAATGTAAACAAAAACGAAGCAAAATTACAACAACGTCACCTTAAAATTAGTTTAAACATGGGGGCAGTCAATTTTAAAATTTGCTGATTTACGCAAGGTTTAAAAACCGTTTTTTAAGCTAAAATTCTATTATGAATACAATTTTAGCGAATTTTGCTTAAACAATATTTGAAACGCGGTTTAAAATTTTTATGAATACGGCTGTTAATGTTTAAGTTAGGTGAGAAAAATAAAAAGCATGTTGAAAGGATAAATATGGATTTTTGATTATAAGCAAAGATAGTGAATTAAACGATGATCGTTATAGAAAATAATTTTACTAGATAAAACTTTACTTTTTCGTATTTCATCTGACTTTAAACTTCATGTATATAAATGTTATAAATGGCTAGCTACTTGTACACTGATAACTAAATCTGACTCAGATATCTTGAAATGAAAATCTGAACAGCTCCTGATAGCCTGATCTGTTACCTGATAAGCTGATCTAAAAATCAGATCAGCTCCTGATAAGCTGATCTGAAAACCAGACCAGCTCCTGATAAGCTGATCTGATAACCAGACCAGCTCCTGATAAGCTGATCTGAAAACCAGACCAGCTCCTGATAAGCTGATCTGAAAACCAGACCAGCTCCTGATAAGCTGATCTGAAAACCAGACCAGGTCCTGATAAGCTGATCTGAAAACCAGACCAGGTCCTGAAAAGCTGATCTGAAAACCAGACCAGGTCCTGAAAAGCTGATCTGAAAACCAGACCAGGTCCTGAAAAGCTGATCTGAAAACCAGACCAGCTCCTGAAAAGCTGATATGATTGCTGATACCTGTTATTTGCCCTGGATGAGAAAATTTTAAAACAGTTGGTGTTGACAAGAAATGTGTTGAAGAAAAAGCTTCGTAGTATAAAAACTGGTGAAATAGATACAAGTGAACAACTAAAAGATACATTTAAACCTATAGCAGAAGAATTCATAAATAGTTCTAAAAATATTAAAAGAATTCTTATGAAAGAAGAAAGTAAAATCAAGACAGAAGTTGAAAATATACAAGTTTAAAGCCTGAGAAACCTTCACTCAAGATATAGACAAGTACCCCAAAGAAACTAGTAAAAGGAACAATATTTGATAATACCATCATATTTAATGATGCTAATACTGAGAATGATGATGACGATGATTTTACTCATAGACTTCCAATTCTGAAGACATTTATACTGACTTATCAGTATTGGAAGGCATAAATGAATTAGATACAAACTATTGTTGATAGTTACATTAAACTGAATGAAGATAAAATACAAGACAAATTAATAATATAGCTTAAAGCATTAATATTCAAGAATATATTTAAATGCAAATTGAGGAACTACAACGTGAAATAAAATTAGAGAAAGAAGACAGTTATAAAATTGAAAAAGCAATTCTAAAAAGTAAATAATTAAAAACAAATTGAAGAGTTTACGGTTAAATATATAGATTAGAAAATTAACTACATGTTAGTATAAATAGCTGAAAGTGCAAGATGTAGATCACAACACTTTCGAAAAAATCTGTGACACAATTCAATGTCTTTAAAAAGGAATTTAGTTAACGAAGTCCATATTAAATTTCAACAACTGTTTGTGCTTGTAGAGATGTAATGACAGGAATATATGATGTTTTATGGAGCTAAGTTAGGTGAAATGTAGAACTATTCTACAGAAAATAGAAATTGTTGATTTTTGAAGACTGTAATTGACACATTCTCAAAGTACAGCTGAAAATAAAAGCTTCACTCTAAAAACCAAGGCAATGGAAAATATTTTTGAAGTGGTACGGGTACCAAAAAACTTACAAACTGATGATTCTAAAGAATTTTTTAATAAATACTTGGGAAAACTCATACATAAATAGAAGATTAAACATTACTTAATATGAAAGCATCAATATTAGAATGATTTAATAGATCATTGAAAGGTATGATGTGAAAAGAATTAATTAGCTTTAATGGTTCATATAAGTGGATTGGTATGTATAAAGATTTACTCAATGCATGCAATAGAAAAGTTCATCGTACCATTAAAATGTCTCCTATTAAAGTCAACTCAACAAATGAGGAAAAGCTACTTAATATAGTATAAAGTAATTTGAAGAATGAATGTTGAATTTAATAAAAATAAAATTAAAACGAAAAATCTAGTTTGTGTTGTTTTTTGTAGGATTGATTAGGAATGATGGGTCTTAAGAGAGATAATTAACTAAATGTAGTGGAATTCTCTAAACTTGTTGGTCTGAATGAAATATTGCTAAAACTTCAGTGTTTAAAATGAACTATAACATAGTGCAATATTCAGCAGCACATCATATTATCACTTTTTATAAAGTTGTATGTATATTTTCCCATCGAAAGCGCTAGCACGCAAAATTTTACAATATGAAAATGGGATTATTATAGAAGATCTTCACTCTATTTATTTCTTTAGCTATCAGATCTTTAGAAAATATAGATAAACTACGGAAATTGGACTTTGATATCCAATCTTTAAGAATGTACATGTGTATGAATAAGTATCAAACAAACTTAGTGAATGAATATACGCTTCAACTAGAATCATGCTGAAGCATGCATAAATTTTAAAATGTACAGTAAACAGATCTTACTTTATATCTGTATCTGTATGAGTATTACATAAATTTATAGAAAAAAAAAATGAAAGCATGCCGAAACATGTATAATTTCAAAAAAAAAAAAATCCTCACGTCATACAATTTTGTAAGCAAAGAAATTTTATGATTTTGTGGTCAATGAAATACATACATATGTATCTACTTTGTAAAAATTCAAAAGAGCGAACTGGTAAATTCTAATAGTAAAGATTTTTAATTGTAACACTCTACATCTCGGACTCTTACGTCACTATCGATAGAAGCATGCTAAGGCATGCATACTAGCAAAATATATAAAGGTGTTAGAAGTTGATGAGACAGCAATTGTATCTGGATCAACCCAACTCATGAATGTATTGTATACGGAGATGATTGATGGTGATGATGACGTTTTTTAAGTGAATAATCATTACATATGAATGCGACAGTGATTGACCCCTCAAACCTCATGTAGAAATACTTGAGGGGAAAAATTCTCTCAAAACATAGATATTTCATTGTTTCTAACACTTTATGAATACACCAACGGTGAATTGCTGGTAGAGGTAACTGAGTTATTTGAGATCGATTTGATACAATAGTTGTATATTAAACATGCATTTCTTTGTATCTAAACTAATTTCTACATACCTAATGTATATACCCACCAAAAAATTAGACAAAAATTCTCTATTCCAAGTAGTAAAATCTAAAAAAAGGAGTGGCACATTAGAAGAAAAAAAATAAATAAAAATAGAGACTGACTGACCAACTAATACGTACACTCTGCCCGATGGGCACGTATCGTAGAAGAAGACCATAACAAAATATCTTCTTATAAAGAAGCATTGGAAGAAGTTAGACGTTTAGTTAAGTTTGCAGAAGGAGACTACACAGCATTTGAGCCCTTGAAATATTTAGAATGCTATTATGGGGAGAAAATTATTAAAGAAAATGAAAAAAAAAAAGTCATATAGAACATTAAATAAAAGCCATAGGTGCTCACCGTTCATAAAATAAACATATGTATATGTATCTTATTAATGTAAACATATTATCAGTATAAAGCAACAGAAATTTCGTCATACAAAGTCATCTTGTATCCTAGAGGAGCCGTCGATAGGGTATACCTAAATTATATGAAAACGAGTTCGTTTTCTGTTGATCGCTATTAAAGAAGAAAATATGTTTGTTCATTATGATTTAACTAATTTAAAAGTACATTTAAATTCAGTCTCATACCGGTACTTCTTAACATAAAAATTAAAAATAAATGTTATCCAATTCTATATTATACTATGTATCAAAAATTTCAAAAAAGCTGTTATATGAAAGAATCTCCAGCGCTTCTAACTGCATCAGAGTTTAAAAAAAAAAAACTCCTTTTATTCAATTTAATAAAATTTTAATTTGAAGCAGTAAGCAAATACATCAGCTTACTGCATTCTTATTCATAATCGTATAATAGAATATATAACCCCTAAAGGACAAAGTCTAAAAGTCTTATAAATTAAGAAATATAGAAAATAACATAATTTTTATAAACGCGTAAAGTTGCAAAAGTAATTCAAATGATTTCATCGCAAAAAACAAACAAAAAGCAGCGATTGTTTTCAACAATTATGAAAATAATAATTACAATATAAAACTCCCTTTTGATTTCCAATGTTTATCAATAAAAAATAAAAAATAAGTAAGTTAACTAACAACAAAAAAAAAACTATCAGTACCTAAGCTGGAGTGCCGGATCAGTTTCATTTAAAAATGTTTATACATTTTTAAAAAGCAAAGCAAGTTTTCCAAAATAAATGTAGAAGGCTATAGCTAGAAAAAATTTTATACCCTATACTTTAAAAAACTGTAAATTAAGTATAAGAAATATTTCTATTATAGTTACTATTACTATAGAGTATGTAAGTACATATCTTCAAGAATTCAGTTTTACTTAAAACAGAAAATCCTCACAAACTTTTAAGTAAACGCAGATAAAACTTAAAATGTTTTTAATTTCACCAACAACAGACATCACATGACAAAAAATAAAATAAAAAATGTATTCAAAGATTGAGTTGAACACTTATTTGTATGTACATATATATGTACATACATACATACATACATACATACATAAAATCAATTTGTAGATATGTATGTATACATATCAAATTTCTTATCAATGCTTAAGTATTTATTAGATCTACATCATGAAAATATATGAAGCGTCGTTTAGTTAAAGCACAATGCAAATATAAACAATCCATACACTCAGGGAAAATCTGCAGCTTAAAAATAAGAATTCATCACATTAATTCAATAATTTTTAATATAATAGAAAATGTATATTGAGATATCTACAAACTAATGAGTTTAATAAATGAATACTGTAAATTAATATTTTGTCCATATTGAAATAAGAAATTTCAATATGGCTAAACCTTCGCTAATGGTTCCTATTAATTCAGCATGGTTCTTACTGATTTCAAGTTGGTTTTTCTCTGTGTGTAGAAAACTCTTTCAGTCAAAGAAGACGAATGTAGTTAAATAAACAAAATCTGTAATATAAACAAATTTCACACAGACCGACTTCAACGCGAGACAAATTTAAGCATGAGAAAATATAAAGCAATAGTAAGTATAAAAGCATACTAGGATTAGGGAAGTCCAGACATATGATATTATTTTATAGTACCAAATGTCGATACTGAAAACAATTTATTTCCACCTACATATAAATATCAGCGCAAATACACACACATAGCAGAATTCATATAAGAAATATCCAAGAAAATTTCAACAACACCCCACCTTTCACAAATCACGACTAGCCTTAAATTCTCCTCCAGATATGCATACACAAATTCCCCTGGCCATACATACATACATACACATAACCAATTTACCTCAATAGCATCCTCACCCACCTCAAATCACGATCAGCCTTAAACTCCTACAGACAGACACACCCACAAATCTCCATGGCTACATATTACGTCAACAACCATGCCCACCCAAATCATGGTCAGCCTTAAACTCCTACAGAAATACAAACAGACAGACTCCCTCGGTTACATATTACTAGTACACCTCGCCCCTCATAAATCGCAATCAGCCTTAAGCTCCTAAAGAAATTCCTACAAACGTACACACACACACATACACACACACACACACACACACACACACACATATATATATATATATATACATGCAATTGATCTAGCTCTACTACACCCCGCCCCCCTTCCAATCGAAGCTTCAACTAAATTCTCACAGACAGACAGACACACCCACGAATTCCTATGGTTACATATTACGGCAACAACGCCACCCACTCAAATCACGGTCAGCCTTAAATTCCCACAGTCTAGCAACACCTACATTAGCATTAGAAAAAATAACTTTCACGTTTTGTCGTCGGCAATAGGAAAAAAATAATAATCATGTTTTGCCGTCGGCATTTGAAAAAAATAATTATCATGTTTTGCCTTCGGCATTAGGAAAAATTATCATGTATTGCCGTCGGCATTTAAAAATAATTATGTATTGCCGTAGGCATTAGGAAAAATAAGTATGTATTGCCGTCGGCATTAGGAAAAAAAAATAATCATGTATTGCCGTCGGCATTTGAAAAAATTATCATGCATTGCCGTAGGCATTAGGAAAAATTATCATGCATGCCGTAGGCATTAGGAAAAAAAATAATAATCATGTTTTCCCGTCGTCATTAGGAAAAATCATTTTCCCGTCGGCATTTGAAAAAATTATATTCATGTTTTGCCGTCGGCATTAGGAAAAATTAATAAACATGTTTTGCCGTAGACATTAGGAAAAATTAATAATCACTATTTCACCATTGGTATTAGAAAAAATCATTTTCATGATTTTCCTCGTCGTCACATACACACATAAAAACCGCCAAACTATGAACCGCCTTAATACATTCACACAAAATATTCCACACACAAACATCCACGGTCAGGCAGACAGACCGACAGACGGACAGACAGACATACACTTAATGTAAACAAAAACTCCTAATGTAAACAAAAAACATCAAAGCGCCGCCGAAAACACAAATTTCCAAGAATTTAACAATTTTAATTACCCAAATTTAACAATTTCAGCAACAATTTCAGCCCACAATTTAACAATTTCAGCCACAATTTAACAATTTTAATCGGCGCCAGAACCGCCAGTTCCCTACTACTGACTTCAAAAATTACACTTGCATGACATTTTAAACGCACATTTGAATTCGCGCGAGAATGTTTCTTTATATGACACTTAGAAAATAAAAACAAAATGAAATGAAGTTGTAAAACATACTCCTAAATTATCCAACCTGTATATACAACTTGCCAAAAAATCAAATCTTTTTAATCTTTCATACAACAGAGACACAACTTCATACAACGACCCCACACACTTTACAATCTCATACACAACCTGCTCATGTTGTACCAACGGTCGCAAGGTCTGTGGCTTGCTTGACGATGCTACATGTGCTACATGTGGTTGTTGCTTTTGTAATATTTGTTGTAGAATCGCGGGTACCTGATTGATGTGCCTTGCCAGTGGTAGTGTGGAAACCAAGGCCTATTTATCAGGTCAATGCAATCGTCCTGATGATATTTTGTGTTTTCGTGTTTTAACTGTCAAAAGCTGTTTGACATGCTTTTATGTTTGTGTGTGTTTCTGACAACTGAAACACAAAGTTGTTTTTTGTGTTGCTGTGTTTTTGTAGAGTTGCATAGACCTAATAGGCCGTGGTGGAAACCTATACATTTTTTTAAACTAGGTTTGTATCTACAATGAACCAAAACAGCATTCTTAAAACAAGAATTTTAAAATAACGAGTTTTAAAACAATAACAATTAAAAATTTTAAAACCCCTGAAAGCACCTGGAAACACATGAAACTAATTGCAAAAAAAAGCAATTACTTATATAATTCAGACATTTAATTTAACATTAAACTCTAATGCCGTTTTCGTTTCTAGAAAGTGTCATATTTTTTAACTTTTTATTATGAAATTTGGCGTTCATTTTGAAAAAAAATTATTAATAACATACATATTTTATTTCCTTGCAATTAAAATGGAGAAGCAGAAAGGCCCTAACTCGTATTTTTACGAAATTGAGTTTTTCAGTGATTTCACTGAGGTGCACCCAAGTGCACCTCATCACAAAAATTTATTGCAATATAATAAATAATAAAGCTTTTACAAGCAGTTGTACTGTTTATTATGTTTTCATCTTCTCCTGTAAAGTTAGTTATTTGAGTTAGGGCCTTTCTACTTGTGACCATCGTTATGCGAAAATTTAAGAAAATCTAAATTATACAGGGCTATGATGAATAAAATTCCGCGTGAAATTTTTCCCTGGGAACAATTCCAACTAATATCAAGTAATAGGGAAAACAAAAAATTCTAATTGGAAAAGGGAGACATTTCACGCGAACTTTTATTCATGATAGCCCTGATAATATTCATTTATTTAATAAATTCTTAGACTACAATGCTTTGGATATTTTGGCCATCGGTCCTGCTAAATTATAATAATTATATGAACTGTAATCTAATAGTTGTAATCTCATAATTGTATAACACAGTTGCTGTAGAATTTGGGTCTGTTTTGAACTGCTTCACTGAAGCAGATAACGCACAATAAATGTCAAATATGGTGTACAAACATGATTAGGAACAAATCAAGTTTAGTCAGGTCTAAATAAGAATATGCTTCTGTTATTTGGAATCCCCATATTTCTAATCGTATTGCTCATATAGAGAGCATTCAACGCATTTTTGCCAAATATGCAACGCGCTCGTTTTCTTATTTGTCTTCCGTTCCATATGAATCTAAATGCTTATTTATTGGCCTACGTACTTTGGAATCACGTAGAAAAGTTCAATCTGCCCTTCTGTTATATGATATTATCAATGGATCTATTGATTCCACAGATTTGCTTTATGCTATACTGTTTTATATACATACCTCCTAGAAATATGAGGCTTGCTAAACTTTTCGATGTCCCTTTTCATCGCACTAATTATGCGCGTAATGGTACCCTATCACGTAATCATGAACGATCTAAATTATAATATTCAAAGGCATTCAAAATCTTTTGATGAATTCAGCACTGAAAAAAACAGAGTTTAAACTGCTACTTTTTAGCCTATTAAAATAACTGATTTGTAATTGTTTAATTAAATTATTAATTGTTAAGTTTTTAAAGCTAATTTTGTATATATAGTATGTACATTTAAATTTCTATATTTTAAATGATAGAAGCCAAAGCACAAAATTATTTTTATTTATTTATTAATATACATACATATATTTTACTTTATATAAAAAGAGTGATAAACAAAAAATCGCATTTCTTTTAAAAGCACTCTTAATATAGTGGCTGTTGCATGTTTTACAAATGGCATATAAATTTTGATTGATATATAAAATATCATGCATGAGAACTGAAAAAATATTTTAAATGAAAGAAGTGTGTCCAAATGCCATAAAAGACAAAGTAAAAAATATTTTTAATTTATATTTATTTACATATATATTACTATATTGATATATATATATATATATATATATATATATATATATATATATATATATATATATATATATATATATATATATATATATATATATCGTTTGCTAAAATGCAAAAATCAGGTAACTATACTTTTTTTTAAATTTGTAGGAGAGAAAAACAACAAAATTATTCATATTTATTTTCATTTTAAATCCGGCCGACTTTTATGATAAAATTTAAAATTTGTATCGACATGTATTTCGATATAATACCCAATAATTTAATTAAAATGCAATATCGCAGTTACGCGGTTTTGAATTTCAGCTGACGATATGTTACGTATATAATGGTTTAGGCCTATTGGGGAATCCAGCCATTAAAAATAATTGGCAACGCACTAGGTGTAGTACCCCAGTGGTCAAGGCGCATTTATTAGGTGCCAGCACTACACCAGGTGAATAATGTCATTATACCAATCTAAATGTCAACTTTGGATTGTGTAGGCATAAGCCTGAAAGCGTGCTTTTGTTTGATTATCCATAAACACCTTTCGAATATTCAGTTTTGTATGGTGTCTGACATTTCCTATAAGAAACATGCAATCTGATGCAAGCCACAGACCTTGCGACCGTTGGTACAACACGTTGGTTTATCAAGTTGTGTGTTTTGGACACAAACTATACAACAACGTGTGCAACATTAGCGCACAACTTCATTTCACAAAAAAAAAAAAATTTGAGTAAACATGACATCGGCTACTACTGCGCATGTTGTAGTCGATGATTTTTTTCGTGCAAAACGAAGAAGAAGAATGTAAAAAGGGCAGAGAAAAATTTGCTAAAAAAAATTTGGTTTATATAAAAAGGAACATATTCTAACAACAAACTTTTAAAAACACTAAAAGAAAGTGAGCCAAAAGACTTCAAAAATTACACTGCATGACATTTTAAACGCACATTTGAATTCGCGCGAGAAGGTTTCTTTATATGACACTTAGAAAATAAAAACAAAATGAAATGAAGTTGTAAAACATACTCCTAAATTATCCAACCTGTATATACAACTTGCCAAAAAATCAAATCTTTTTAATCTTTCATACAACAGAGACACAACTTCATACAACGACCCCACACACTTTACAATCTCATACACAACCTGCTCATGTTGTACCAACGGTCGCAAGGTCTGTGGCTTGCTTGACGATGCTACATGTGCTACATGTGGTTGTTGCTTTTGTAATATTTGTTGTAGAATCGCGGGTACCTGATTGATGTGCCTTGCCAGTGGTAGTGTGGAAACCAAGGCCTATTTATCAGGTCAATGCAATCGTCCTGATGATATTTTGTGTTTTCGTGTTTTAACTGTCAAAAGCTGTTTGACATGCTTTTATGTTTGTGTGTGTTTCTGACAACTGAAACACAAAGTTGTTTTTTGTGTTGCTGTGTTTTTGTAGAGTTGCATAGACCTAATAGGCCTTGGTGGAAACCTATACAGTTTTTTAAACTAGGTTTGTATCTACAATGAACCAAAACAGCATTCTTAAAACAAGAATTTTAAAATAACGAGTTTTAAAACAATAACAATTAAAAATTTTAAAACCCCCGAAAGCACCTGGAAACACATGAAACTAATTGCAAAAAAAAAGCAATTACTTATATAATTCAGACATTTAATTTAACATTAAACTCTAATGCCGTTTTCGTTTCTAGAAAGTGTCATATTTTTTAACTTTTAATTATGAAATTTGGCGTTCATTTTGAAAAAAAATTATTAATAACATACATATTTTATTTCCTTGCAATTAAAATGGAGAAGCAGAAAGGCCCTAACTCGTATTTTTACGAAATTGAGTTTTTCAGTGATTTCACTGAGGTGCACCCAAGTGCACCTCATCACAAAAATTTATTGCAATATAATAAATAATAAAGCTTTTACAAACAGTTGTACTGTTTATTATGTTTTCATCTTCTCCTGTAAAGTTAGTTATTTGAGTTAGGGCCTTTCTACTTGTGACCATCGTTATGCGAAAATTTAAGAAAATCTAAATTATACAGGGCTATGATGAATAAAATTCCGCGTGAAATTTTTCCCTGGGAACAATTCCAACTAATATCAAGTAATAGGGAAAACAAAAAATTCTAATTGGAAAAGGGAGTCATTTCACGCGAACTTTTATTCATGATAGCCCTGATAATATTCATTTATTTAATAAATTCTTAGACTACAATGCTTTGGATATTTTGGCCATCGGTCCTGCTAAATTATAATAATTATATGAACTGTAATCTAATAGTTGTAATCTCATAATTGTATAACACAGTTGCTGTAGAATTTGGGTCTTTTTTGAATTGCTTCACTGAAGCAGATAACGCACAATAAATGTCAAATATGGTGTACAAACATGATTAGGAACAAATCAAGTTTAGGGGCACTTCTTGAATAGTAAAAAACAGTATCCTATAGAAAATTTAAAAATAAGAAAAAAATAAATAAAGAAATTGTCGGCGGGGCTTAGTGTCCGAGCTATGGGCCTCTGAAATTGTAGTACAAAATTGTGATTATATGTAGTATTTATCAACGACTGCGACATTTTTTTTGTCTAATGACAAGACAACACAATTGTTGAACAGAATTAGGCCATAAGAATTGTCTCCACCATGGTATTTCCGCACACGGCACAGCCTAATAAAGATTTTCTGCATTACCAAGTTCTCCAACTAATAACATTGTTCTGCACTGCCGGGCTTAAGAATTTTCTCCACCATGGTGTTTCCTGACACGGCGCAGCGTAATAAAGATTTTCTGCATTGCAAAGTTTTCTTTGCTTATAACAGTTTCCTGCATAGCTGGCCTTAAGAATATCACAATATTGTACTAAAATTTCAGAGGCCCATAACTCGGATACTAAACCTAGCCGCCAATCTTTTTTTTCTTATTTTTAAATTTTCTATAGGAAAGGACACATATTTTTAATTTTTGAGAGGTGCCCCTAAACTTGATTTAAGCCCATAATTAATACTAAAACAGATAATCAGCGAACTTGTATTGCATTTTAAATAAAAGTTTGCTCGTATGATCCCTGTCGGATTTTTATTAGCTAGCTCAAAATATAGGTGACTTTTTGCTAACTCATTTATAACTAGCTTCTGAACTAAATCATAAATGATACAGATGTGAGTCAGTTGTTTTTTGCACAACTGTCTTCTTCCCGATATGTACTGAACAAACTTTAAGCTAGCTCAAAACTGATGCTGAGATAAGTGAATTGTTTTTGTACAACTAACATCTCCTCGATAAGTTTTGAACTAACTTTTAGCTAACTCGAAGCTGATGCAGAGATGAGTCATAGTTTATCGAGACGATGTCAGCATAAAATTCATGTTTATGTTAACTCTGTGCCGTCCTTATTTTATGTGGAGCAATATCAAAGTGTTAAGTATGATAACTAACAAACAGAGTGATCACGGTTCGATACCAATTATCGTCTCTAACACTGCAATTACACATGCCACTAGTGGCATGCCAGTGTTGTGTACGTATTATCGACGAAAAATTTTTCGAAAAAGTCGAATCTCTTGCCATTTGCTTTGCTGTTTACGCATGCCATTGCCACTCCATTTTAAAAATGTCGTCGAAGCGAACTGGCTCAGTCTCGCTTCCATTTTTACTTTTCCTTTTGTTTATAGAATAGAGTTACCTAGTACGTCACAAAGGCACATTCTTGAGGAAACTATTAACACTTATTATTATTATTTTAATAATATTAGTTCTTTATAATTAACAAACTCCAGTTTTTCACACACAAATCAAGTTATAAATCATAATAACACATTTAACAAGCTAAAATATTAATTTAATTTTCACAGTAATCCAATAAATTTGCATCAAATGTATAACAGGGTAACACTTTTCTTCGTTTTGACATTCAATGGCATGCAACTGCCAAATTTTCACTCGCATGTAAATTTTGCTGCCACTGGGGCTGCCATTGCGATAAATTTTAGTGTGTTAGTGAAAAATCGTGTGTGTATTGAGTTTTTCGAAATGGCATGCCACTATAGTGGAATGTGTAAATGTTATGTAAAAAAGTTTAAAATTGTTTCAAATTTAATTTGACTAAGGGCCATTTTCACAACTTCCCTTTAGCTAAAGGTAGGATTTTGTCTGCGCGATAAATGGCTTTGCATTACAATACCTTCACTTATTATTATTTTATCCATTAAATAGCATTATTATTGACAATAGTACCATTTAAAAATTTAAGTTGTAACAATGCAAAAATATTTATTGGGAAGACAAAATCTTACCTTTAGCTAAAGGTAAGTTGTGAAAATGGCTCTAAAAATGTTAAACATTAGTAAGTTAAAAATAATGGTTAGCTAAAGAGACTTTTTTTTTGATGCGCCACAAACTAAGTCATAATGGACCAACCATTAGTTAACCAGTTCGAAGCTAACTAAGAGTGCACTTGCATTTTATCAGCCAAAACCTCACTCGAAATGAGCTAAGTTGTGGTTATTTGAAACTTATGCAGCGTGAGTACTGACTCGTTCTGAGGACATTACGTTGAAAAACTGAATAGCGTTTAATATGTCAAATGAGTTAGTTTTTGAGTCAGTTGTCACTCGTCTCTTATTAACCATTAGTTACTTTTAAGTTAGCTCAAATCCCGACATTTGAGCAGAGTAGTGATGCATTTACGTACACACCCTTTATTACAAGCTTCACTTTTAGAAGATTTAAGATTTCCTTTACAAGCACTAGCCACCAATTGATCGTCAATACTTATTTCTACACATTGGCCGCCTTTTTCTTTACATGGAACATTACTCCGTTGGGCTGACATTCTCAGACAATTGCGACCACCTTATAAAAATATAATAAAATTGCCATATTTTAAGCCGGAAAAAGATCAACTGTTTGTGAAGTTTTAGTTAGCCTTCTATTGACCATCATCACCTACACTTGCATTTCCAAATCCGATTCTTTTAGTTCTGCCTTGCTTGTGGTTGGATTGTGTACTAGTAGTCAACTGCCCCGACTTACCTCCTAGGTAAAATTCAAAACAAAATTCGACCATTCAATAAGCCATATGTTAGTAAACCTTGCCATTACTCACTCATTTATGGTTACTTAAAATTAAAGGGAAAAATGTATTGCATTATTAATTTCGTCTAACTTTGGCTCTGGTCTCAGCAGCATCAGATGCTCTAACAAATGTCATTTTGAAACGATTCGCCGTATCGGCTCTGAACTGTTTAGCCACTTCTTGTGAAAGTTCATCAACCATACGCATTTTCTCCGATGGGTATTTACATACCATAAATTCCATTTTAGTAAAAACTTGTGCTAAACACAACTTTTCTGCGGGGAATTTATCTTTATGTACTTCAGGATTTGAGCTAACTTAAAAGTAACTAAAGGTTAATCAGAGGCGAGTGACAACTGACTCAAAAGCTAAGTCCTTTTTTTCAGTGTAAAAACGCCTAACGCGTCGGTTGTGGAAAATTTCTAGATTGTTCGCTTGTGAAAAAATTCTTTTTTTTTCAATTGGCAATTATATCGATTTTGGGGCATTGTGTGGAAAATTCTTTTGAACTTTTTCTTGGAATTCATTTTACTGGGCAGTGTTAAATTATCAGTGCGATTGGTGGTAGTGTGTGAGTGAAGGATGGACGAAGAGTCGGGCGGTGGTACCACGCGTCCGGCTAGTAGCGGAGCGGGCCCTCCGAGCAAATGCCTACAGCTGGGCGGCATTGAAGCAAATGCTGAGATTACGAGAGTTCCTATAGTGGCCAACAATGCTGATTTTGAGGAATTCGCTGGTGAACGCATTGAGAGAGAGGACAACTAAAAACAAAACATTACAGCAAGAAAATATTACTGCAAGTAACAACGATGATGACCTTGTGTTTGCTCCGATGGAGATGCCAACTTGTTACGAGGAGGATCATAAGGGACCGTATGCAGTGTATGTGGATACTGTGAGATCAGAACCCAAGACACCAAGAAATCAGTTCAGGCTGACAAAAAAACTGATGGAATTAAAAGTAGGTGACATTGATTCAATTATTAAGGTGGGCTACAGCCGGTGCAAGATTTTTTTCAAAACCAGAATGGGGGCAAATAATTTTGCTCTTGATTCAAGAATAGAAAGGGAGGGTTACAAACAGCAAATTTTCGCGCATTTATTATCGAAAACTGGAATCATTTTCAACATCCCAGAGGAAGTTCCAATGAAGGAAAAGTTCAAGTTTTTGTCGTCAGAGATTCCCATTCTCAAGCTAATTAGAATGACCAAAAAAAATGGCAATGAGAGGATTTCGACTATGAAAGTAAAAGTTGTATTTAAAGGGCTAGTGATTCCGCGAGAAATTTACTTTGGTTTCACGAAAGTTAACACAAAACCATTTATACCTTTCGGCCAATGCTACAATTGTTTTAGATTTAACCACCTAGCCGAAAATTGCAAACAAAAAGAAAAAACTTGCAACAAATGTTTCCAAAAAGTTTCTACTGTGCATGAATGCAGTACGGAAAATATCAAATGCTGCAACTGTGGGGAGGACCATGCTCCGACTAACAGATTTTGTCCGGCTAGAGAAAAAACTTTAAATTTAAAACGAATTATGGTCTTGGAAAACCTCAGCATAAAGGAAGCTAGAGCTAAATATGCGGGTGTCATCGGCGAAAACAGATGTCAGATACTGAGTGAGGAGGGAATGGACAATGCTTTTCCGCAGTTACCAACAAAATCAAACAAAACTATAAATAACTCTAATGAAGCAGCCAGATACATGCACAAAACAAACTCATTTGCAAAGGTACTAAAAAATAACTACAATAGACAGCGGGAAGAAGAAAATTCTAAGAAAGATATGCAAAGATTAAGAGAACTAACTAAAGAGGTGCCAATGACGTACAACACTAGAGCAAATGTGTCCAACCCCCACTCACTATCGGAGGTTGAAAAGATGACAGAGCAATTAAAAAAAATTGCAAATTCATTCTTCAGCAGATGGGGAGACGAATCCATAACAAAAGGTGATAGAAACTTTATTGGAGATTTAGCAATAGCAATGGACAAAGTTTTAATAGCAAAAGATACAAATGATATTGTAGCATCCACTAGCGGTGCTACAACGAAACAGAAATAAATTACAAGTAGACACAATGTTGTTTATACAATTAAATATACAAAGTTTAAATAAAAAAGGAAACAAGGAGAATTTAGAATTTTTTTTAGAGAGCAGGGGGATTGAAACTTGGTTAAAAGACAATAGTATGGCGGGAATCAAGAATTATAATTTTGTTGGTAAATTTAGAGCAGATCTCTACGGTGGGGTCGGAATCTACCTCAAAGAAAATATTAAGTTTAATTTAAATAAGATCCAGCTAGACGGGGAGGCTATTTCAATCACAACTACAAACTTATCGACCAACATAAACATTGTGTGCACCTATTTTGCCCCCAGTTTAACAGCGGACACTGTCAGCAAGTATTTAGAAAGTATAATAAATTTTTTCGAAAATTCGAACCTAACAACTGTTATAGGAGGTGACTTTAACGCCAAATCGGAATTATGGGGTAATAGTGGATCGGATAACAGAGGCGCCATTGTGGAAGGTCTTGTATCCGAGTTCAACTACGGTTTATTTAATGATGGATCAATGACATTTTTGAGTCCTAGTGGACAATCGGCCATTGATCTGACCTTAGTCAAGAACATGAGAGGACATATGAACTGGAAAACGTTAGACATTAAACTGTCGGGCAGCAATCACAAGCCTATTTTAGTTGAGTGGTTAAACAATATTAGAGTGAACGCTCATACTCGTAGAATAATACATGGCAAGTTAAAGAAAGCCCTCAATGAAATGCAATTTGATGACGACATTGTGTCATTACAATCGAGTTTCAGCAAGACCATAGCACACAGCACAGTAACGCTCAATCCCCAAAAAGTTTTTACGCCTAAGAGTTGATGGGACGTGACTTCTACTAGACTCTTTAGACTAAGAAATGCTGAACGACTTAAATATAACAGATACAAAATAATTTTGGGCTTAGAGATGGCTATTGCAGCAGAGAAGATTTTTTACAAACATATCAGGACAAGGAAAAAAGAAAACTTTACCAAACTGCAGGAAGATCTGTCCGAAACCTCACACCTAAGAGAAGCGTAGAAAAAAATCAACAACCTGAAAAAATATAAGATGGTAAAAAAAGTCAACAATATCTGGAGTATCAGCGAAAACCAACAATTTCTAGATTTTGTAAGCGAAAGTCCCCACCCTGACCTCATTTTAGAGCCAACACCTTTGTCCTCTAATTCTGTTTTTAACTCAGCCCGGACTGGTGTAACACAATACACTGAAAATCACTCACATTCTTCTCAACCTCATATACCTCACCATCTCACACTCTTACCATGACACCTCACGCTCTCACTACCACCCACCTCTAACTCCCTCATCACACCACATAACACGACACCGACGACATTTCCTGACTGCTTTCCCGAGCCACCCTCCCATGATGGAAGGGGTAAGAGAGTTCAGCTACAAGGAATACAAAATTTTTTTACTCTCTCGTAATCCGACATCGGCGGCTGGCCCCGACAAAATTTCCTAATAAGCCTACCAGAAGAAACAAATCACAAGATTTTCAAAATTTTAAAAAATGTATGGGAGTCTGGGATAATTCCCGAGGAATGGAGGAAGATTAGGATATGCCCCATACCGAAAAAAGGTGGCTCGACAGACATTGTAGCTCACAGGCCAATCTGTATTTTACCTGTACTCCTCAAATGTGTGGAAAGCTTCCTAAAACGGAGAATAGAGGAACATGTTGATCGCTACAAAATTCTGCCTCGAAGATCCTTTGCTTTACGCAAAAACCACTATGTGTATTAATGATGTAATAAACACAATCCAATCACTAAGTGATGGCAGTCATTTTAGAGTAACGGCAGCGGTACTAGATTTACATGAGGCATATGAGCTAGTCGATATAAATATCATGATTGATTTACTAACGGACCTGGGCCTTGACCAGAAAATAATTAGATGGATAAAGTCTTTCCTCAATGATAGAACCCTAATACTAGGGAAAGTTAAGAAAAAGACAAACAAAGGTCTGGCACAGGGCAGTGGTCTATAGGTTCCGTTACCCGACTGTAGAAATCGCAGATGTAAGGTAAATGTAAATGTAATGTAAATGTAAACGTTTGAGCGCTTATAGAATACTTAAAAACGTTCCATGTGTTTTCGACAAAAAAAACTTCTTTGTGCACACACACATACATACTAATTGCATTGTACCCAGCAAACACGCATTTTTGATTTGAAATTGCGAGTTATTTGAAGTCAAACGCGAAAGTTCATATACTAGGTCTGTTCCAGATGCATAACAAAACAGTCCGAACTTGTACAAAGTTATCCAAAAGCGTTCCAGATAGCAAATTTCGTGCAGTTTTGAGAGCGAATGAGAGAGTAATTTTTTTCATTTCCTGTACAAACTAGTACGAACTTTTTCTTCTGGGTAAGTTCGGACAAGAATTATATAATCAGCTGTTTTTTGTTTACATATCGAACTGAAAAATTAACCAGAAAGTTTGCAAATATAGGGAAAAAAGTATTTGCATACAAATTTAATAAAAATCAAAATGGAAGGTTTTTTGAATAAAGTTGAAGTTGTAAGTACATTTGTACACATTTCCCTATTTATTTAATATAAAAAAATGCTGTTTTTAGATAATTTACTTTTTACAACTCATTTTCATTTGATTTTTAAAGCTGTTGCCACTGATGCAAAACTTTTGTTTTTATAATGTTATGCGTTTTAAGCGACTAAAATCACTTAAATTAAATTTAATTTAAAAAGTAAGCAGCACTAGTATTTTAAGATGGGCAATTATGGTTTTTTGCGTTCCAGCAATTTTGGATAACTTTTGCATATTCACAGAGTAATTTTCTTTTTACTCTCATTAGTCCGAACTTGTACGAAATCTTGTGGAACACACCTACTATGTATAATATTTAAATTCATGAAATTCATTTTGATTGAAATGTACATACATATGTATACGGACATACATACGAGTATGTATTAGAACTTATAAGTAAATAATATATAAAATAGATATATAAAATAGATTTTTTAAAAGATTTTTTAATAATTTCGCTAAAATTATTAATTTAATTTACTTTTGATGGCAAGATTTAGCCTGTTGGAAAAAAACTAATTGAGTTTTTGAAATAACACCTTTTAGAACAAAAATGCGCCTAGAAGTTTTGAAAATTGTTATTATTATTTTATTTAAATGAACTCAATTATAATAATTTTAACAGCAGCTGTAATGCTCAACCGTAATATTTGTCATTGTACATTACCAGAACAGATTTTCATCGGAAAGACGAAGTATTTAGCTCTTTAATTTCGAAGAAATTGTATGCATACAGTATCACCTCAATAAAATCTTTAATTTCTCGTTTTATCCTTTTCTTATTAATGTTCGTACCTACTCATAATAATTTAGTTTTATTGACAAACAATATATATATATATATATATATGTATATTTTTTAACAAAAATACATATGTATGTACTACAGGACTTTTTGTTTGCTGGGTGTTTATCAGTATAAAAAAAATCATATAAAATGGAAAACAGCTGTTCGAAACATTGATGAAAGTTCAACATCTTCACATTATTTTTGATTGCATGGAAAAAGTACCAAAATTATTTAAATGGTATAAAATCATTATTTTATACTTACTTTTATTATCATTATAATTATTATGATTATACGTACCTATTTTTATTGTTATTGGTATTATTTTTAAATAAAAATAGATTCAGACATTTTTAGATTTTTAATTGAACTATAGTAAATTTTTAATCAGAAATAATTTTTAGTCAGGCTTGAGTTCAGTAATTACAATTCTTTTTATTGAATGAAATATTTTATTAATTAATGTGAGTTTCTAAAGAAGAGAAGAAAAATTATATAAGACTTTTAAGCTGTTTATTCAGCTGTTGTTTCGGCCGGCGAGGTTTCAACTTAAACATTACGGTGAACGGAGCGACAATAAACGAGGTCAAGAATATAAGCTACCTGGGCAGAATAATCTCCACGAACAACTCCCTAGCGCCGCATACAGCTGAGATTGTTACGAAAATTAACCGCACCTGCTATTTCCTCCGCACAGTAAAAGGTTGCTTTTCGGTATCGACCCAAGGCGTGGCCTGTTGTTTTATAAGGCTTTTGTTCGTTCAAAAATGGAATATGCGGCATCGTCCTTTTCCAATCTGACAAAAACGGCACTATCCAAACTTCGCACAACAGCAAATGTGCATTTAAGAAAAGTTCAAGGTCTAATAAAATCAACTCCGGTACACGTGATCTACCATATGGCAGCTGAGCTCCCTCTCAAATACAGATTTGAACTAACAACGGCTAAGGAAATAATAAAAGTCTCAAATGAAGCTACCGATTTCAACAACACTAATATCTCTGGATAAGAACATTGATACCACTTTCTGTCCCGCATTTACTAAGTACCAAATCATGTTGATGGATATGGAGAGCATGAAGTACCCTTTTGAAATATCCAACATACTTTTAGTGGTCGAAAACTTTTCCCCTCAGAACAAAATAAACATCAGTAACGACATTGCCAAATTGATCTATTTGGAAAAGAGATCCTATTTAGAAAACAGGGGGATGGACCTTATTTTCACCGACGGTTCAATAATGGAGAATCAATCAGGAGGAGCAATTTTTCACCCTAAATCGAACACCATACTGAAATTCAAACTATCAAAATGTTTCTCTTCCATGTCGACCGAATTATTGATAATGTTGGAGGCGGTAAAATTCGCAAACTCGGCATCTCTACGCAACATTGCAATTATGACAGACAGCAAGAGTGGTATGCTGGCTTTAAAAAATGGAGGTATGAATGAGATCTGCGCCAATTTGCACAAGGTACTCAACGAGAGCAACATTATTGACCGGTTGGAAATACACTATGTGCCGTCTCATAGGGGGATCACTGAAAACGAAATAGCAGATTGCGAGGCAAAAAAGGCCACAGTGGAAGGAGCAGCTGTGATTATCAAGTGGACTGGGAAGGAAGCAATTCGAAAGATTGAGATGGAGCTATGAAAATTATGGGAAAGAGAGTACAGCCAGCTAAGCCTCTCCAAGGGCAAAGACTATGCCAGAATTTTTCCCCAGATTCTCCCAAAACCATGGTTTCACAACAGCGACCTAAAGCTGAAAGCAACTTACATTAAAGTAATTAACAGACTGATGGCGGGCCATTCCTTCAGCCCGCACTCCCTATTCAGGCTAAATGTCATAGAGGATGAGATGTGCCATACATGCAATGAAATCAATAATGATTCGCACATCATATTCAGTTGAGTCCTTTATAATACCAATTGAACGAAATACCCACTATTGGAACTCTACAACAACACTCACACATTTTTCACTGAATGGAAGCCAGATGAATACAAGTTAATAACAGATTTCCTAGAAGAAATTAATATAAAACTTTAAATTATCAAGAAAAAAGAACCAGAAATTATTGGTGGCGTTATATCCTAGGATCAGCCAAATAATTCTCCTATCCTAACACTACTTAGGGGCATGGAGTAATCGCAAACATACAAAAAAAAGCTAACTCATTTTACATGTTAAGCGCTATTCAGTTTTTCAACGTAATGTCCTCAGAATGAGTCATTACTCACTCACGCTGCATAAGTCTCAAATAACCACAAGTTAGCTCATTTCGAGTGAGTTGTGGGTTGATAAAATGCAAACACACTATTAGTTAGCTGCAAACTGACCAACAAATGGTTGGCCCATTATGAATTAGTTTGTGGCTCACCAAAAAAGAAGAAAAAATGTCTTTCTTTAGCCAACCATTATTTTTAACTTACTAATGATTAAAATTTTTAGTCAACTTAAATTTGAAACAATTTTAAATTATTTTAGAGAGGAGAATTGATATCGAACCATGATCACTTTGTTTGTCAGCCATCATACTTAACACCATAGACTACTTAATATCCCAGCAAGAACACTCCCAGTCAAATGACCGGTCATTTGACTGCGAGTCGTGATGGCTTTATCTATGTAATTTTCTATCAGTTTGTTAAGGCCAATGTGGAAAAAGTGATGTAAACTTTTGTGTACGTGTGATTTTGCATCTTTGTCTAACTAATTAAAAATGTCTACCACGGAACATATATATATATCTGACCTGCTTACTCTGCCATATTTTTATTTGTCATTGATGATGCATTTGGTAGTCACGTCTGACTGATCACACTTGATGTATAAAACCGTCATAGCAAACTAGCCAAACCTACATAATTATATTAATAAACATGATTTTCTTATTGTTTTATTTGTTTTTTATTATAGAAAAATAAAGATATGTATAATTAAAATATTTAAAAACAAATAAAAGCACAAAATAATGTAGGTGGTCTAGCCTCTTAACGCTTCCTTTAACCTGCAACGCACTTTAATTTTTATAAATACGTATCTAAAATTTAAGAAAGAAATACTTGTGTACATATATACATATATATATTTAATTAAAATTTTGAAATTTATTTTATACACTTGATTTTTACTTAACTTTTTTAATTCTTATATTAAGTTTAGTTTTACAGACCGAGTTGTATATTTTACAATAAAATGCTATTTTTTTAATTTTTGGCATGTGTACATAATATGTTCCACTGTTACATACATGTCAGAGTAGAGCAACTAGAGCAATTGACTGTCACTGTTGATTTCAATATAAAATTGTTGTAATTGTGTTAGTGAAAAAATTACTATTGTGTTAGTTTCGGTCATTCATTTCTTGCAGGGTAGTCGTAAAGAATTGCGGACATACTATGTCAAACTGCAAGATATTTATTGCCAGTCTACACTGGCTGAGATTTTTATATAGTGTTTAACATTTATATGCTATAAATAATTATTTTAATGTTTCATCGCTAAAAACTCGTAGGATTTTGTCATTAATATCAAGCATAGCTATGCATTTCATAAAAATATGTAAGAATAATTGAAATAATTGACAAAAAAAAAGCTATGTGAGTCCGATCACAGAGGAGATGTGTAAACATCTAGTAATGAAAATTTTTTTTTTTAAGTTGGAAGTACTTATGCTTTTAGTATATTTTTTTAAATTAATTAATTAACGGTATCAAAACTTTCAATATTGTAAATACATATGAATTTGTTGGTTTTTGTTTGTTTTATTAAACTTATTTGGTTAGTAAATGGGCACACTGCATTAATAATTGCAGTAAGCAGATTACTAAAAAAATTCAGTAAATTTTTACTGCTAATGAAATTTAATTTGCGTTACCAGTAAAATCGTAGGGCCGTAATCATAATAAAATTTTAACAAGTGGCAAAGTTTTTGCATTCAAATTTTGAAACTTTTGTATGAAAATCATTTAGCCACTTGGTAGAATTTCATTATGAATACGGGCATTACTGATTACTGAAAATTCAATGCACCTCATGATATAACAAATCATTTAGGCAATTTATAAAAATTATAGAAAAAAATTTTAGTAATCAGTAAAAATTTACTTGTTAAAAATTTTTTATTATTCTTACTGAAACTTTAGTCACTAAAGTTTAGTGGTACTGCGGTGCTCATCTATGTTAAATGCTAAAGATGTGCACGTGAGTGTTTTCTGACTCACGACACGCACGCTCACGTAGAAAAATATTTTACTCACGCACTTTCACGCACGAATGATTTTGAACATTTTCACGATCACGCACGTTCACGAATAAAATATTTTTAATCACGCACAAGTGGTTTACAACTTATCACGATCACGCACGCTCACGAAAAAGTATATGTATTATAAATTTTCATGTTTTTTTGGGTTGAAAAATAGGTTCTTTCATATCCATATATACATATCTATGTATATATGTATGCTCGTGTTTTTGTAAAATTTACAATGTAAATTAAAATAAAGCAAAGTTAATTTAATATCGTTTTAAATATTCGATTTGCGGATATCATTTTAAATATTCGAATTCGAATTCTTGTATATCAAAAATTGACATTCCGCACATGTATGTATGTATACATACATAACTAGCGAACCCCTGCACACTTCGTAGTGCAAAATAGAAAATAAAACAATAAAAATAGCGACATCATCCATTGTGGGCGCATTAAATTGTCTGACATGTTGCCCAGGAAGCGTTTTATAAACTCGAATCACAATTGCATATTCATCAGATGGCATTTGATCGAGAGCAGTTTGAAAAAGTCGCACTAATTCATTTTCAACATGCAACATATTCTGCAAGCGCTCGATAATATCCCTCCGCAAATTTGATGAAATATCACAACGACAATCGGTTTCCACATTTGAGTTACCCACAAAGTATATTTGCAAAAATTGATAGCTTTGATCAGAAAGGGGTAACAAAGAACCAAGTCGATGGTAAACTTGGCCTTGAATCTATTGAAGATTGAAATTTTCACAATAGTACGTTTCGCGATCATCTAAATAAACATCAAAACAAACAAAAATACCTTGAACGTTGGAATAAAATTGTCCCGAATAGTATTTGTCGCTCCAAATGAAGTCATTTAAAATCCGGAGTTATACGCTTGTATGTTTGCCAGAAAATGCTTTGAAATTGGTGTGCCACCAGTTATCAAATTATGCAAGGGCTCCGGTGGTGGATTCAATTCTAATAATTTAACATATCCGTTTGAACAACACAATCCAGATACCTCATGTTTAAAATTAAATGCCTTGCAATGACTGCAAACAGTACTCATTGGACCAATTGAAACCTTGCCATGAAAAACGTAATCAAAGTTTGCATCATAATTCAATGCAGCACGCTCCAAAGTACGTCGCACATACGGACATGGAGCTGGATTTCGCAGAGCCCTACCACGTGCCACGGAATTTCGAGCAGCCAAAGTATTATTTACACGCTGTTCGTCACTTTGAGATGCTCTAGATGCCGCAACATTTTTATCATTACGTGATTGACGCCCTCAATTACTGCGCGTACGTACCATTTTAAATTAAAAAATGTGGCTACACCAATTACATATAAAGTAATTGAAATTTTATTTATTCGCTAAATTCAAAAATTGAGACAAAAGCTAGCGACCTTGGAGAAAAGTCCGTTACAGCATTACATGTATGTACATATTAGCTATTTGATTTAATGTGTGGAATATCCGTTAAGTATAAGAAGGGTCATTGCTATGCATAATGTATTTAAATATTTAAGTTTTTAGTGATGTGTTTATATGTTATTTATATGTTTATTTAATAGACCCCAAAGTAGTGATTTACAATAGCTAAGTATATAAGTCAAATTAATGGTTTGACTAAAATTGAATTGTAATGAATTTAAAAACGAATTGTATTTCAGTTTTTCAAAATATTAACTCAAGTATTTCGAAATGAATGCACTGTTCACTAAAATATAACTCGTGAACCAATACACATACAGATACCGTTTATACATAAAAACCTTGGTATTGACGTCACCTTTCATGTAAGCGTTGCAGAAACAAAATCGGTTTACGCATTCCAGAGAACATCATTTACTAACACAATGTAACTTATTTATATATATATATATAGATATAGATATAAATGTGAAGGTAAAATTAAATAAATGATAATCAAATAAATGAGAAAATCATATTAAATGAAAAAACATACAAATTACATACTAAAATTTTTCTGTTACGTAACATTTTCAAAGACTCCCCCCACCCCCACCATAACAAAACTCTAACCCCACTCCTCGCCCTACAGCGTTACGTAATATATGGACGGCCACTAAAGCACAAAAAGATTTTCTGTGGTAGAATTCGTCAGTAGTATTGTTGACAAAGGCACTGTTGAATCAGTAGTGTTTTTCAATTGATACTTCCTACAGGGTATCTAAGAAACATGCATACATACTTACAAAGGTGTATGTACCCATCAAACAAAATGCTACGAATTCGTAACGATTGGTCGACAAAATCTTCGAAACGAAACATTTTGTTTGGGGGAATTCATTATGTTTGTAAGCTCTACTACCATACATATTACTATACATATATGCATTTATTATTATAAAATAATTTATTTCAAATGATTGAATATAGTTACATATGTAGCTATGCAGGAATGTTATCTCGTGAGAGCATGAGAATTCGTGCGTGATTATTAAAAAAAGGCTCACGCACGAGTAAAATTTTTTAAGTCACGCTCACGCGTGATTAGTTATAATATTTGCTCACGAATCACGTGACTCACGCGTGACACGATAAAATCACAATATTTGCACATCTCTAGTAAATGCCTTTACTTTTACTTTTTAATTTTTAATTCCTGTTGTTCATCGTTTAGTTGTTGCTGTTCTTCTTGTTTTGTACGCAGTGCAATTAAAATAAATGCAGTAAAGTGCGACTTTAACTCGCGCACATTCGGTTTTAACCTTTTCCTTTTTTAAGTTTGTTCAGTTTAAACGATTTTTTCAGTTTAATGCTTTTTTCCCGTTTTGACGTTTTTCTCTTTTTGAGTTTTTTTTAATTTTCGCAATTTGTTGTCATTTTGGCGATTTTTTCATTTTGGCGATTTTTTGTTTTTGGGATTTTGTTCACTTTGGCGATTTTTCCTGTTTTTGGGGTTTTTTTATTTAAGCCTGGTACTCTGTTCACAATTTCGTGCGAAATGCTGTCCAACTACATATAAAAGTATTTCGTATGAAATATTTGCGAAATAAATTCGCAAAAGTAGTACTCTGTTCTTGTTGTGAAAAACTCGTAAAATCATGTCTTTTCATGCAAAATTAGTCTGGCATCATTTTAGTTTAGCTGCGAAACAACATGAGCAGTGCTTTTTTCTCACGGAATTTTGACAATGTTGCATACTTTCAAGCAATAAAAGCGAGAAATTTATAAAAGAAACCGCGAGTTGGACTACATTTAGTACAAGTCAAATTTTTCACGCGAAATAATCAATGGTGCTGAAAATTTTTCACAACTTTGAACAGAGTACCAGCCTTTAGACGATTATTTTCATTTTGGCGATTTTTTCATTTTGGCGATTTTTTGTTTAACGGTTTTTTTCATTTTGGCGTTTTTGCCGTTTTTTCGCGATTTATTTTAGTCCTAGAAATTTTTTTTAATTTGGTGCTTTTTTTTCGTTTTGGCGATTTTGTTTTTGGCGATTTTATACACTATGTGTTTTTTTCGAGGTTGGCAAACGGTATCGTAAAAATACCGGCACCGATTCAAATACCGTTAAAATTAGGTACCGCTATCAATACCGATACCGAAACTCATTTCGGTTAGAAAATACCGGTATCGGCAACACCGTTTATATCTATACCGGTACGTACCGGTATACCGATTTCCGTAAAAAAAAATTACAAAACTTAATTTCAATTAATTTTTTTTAAATTAATTACAGAAACAAAATTTCCCCCTTTAGACGTTCTTATTCAACTCTATTCTTACGACTTTTTATCGACAACAAAGTGTAAGCACACCATAATCGAATACATATGTATAAACTAGAGTTTTTCTTTTCCCGGACTTTTTCATTTCACGGGAAAGCGGGAACGACTTTTCGGGCTCCCGGGAAATTTCCGCACAGTGCAAAAAAAAAAACAAAATAATTTTAATTTCATTATTTAAACAAAAAAAAAAAATTATAATTCATGAGATCGATTAAATAAAACGTTTTATAAGCATATTAGTAAAAAAAATAATACCATTTGAGTTCTTTAAATAATAGTAAATTCCTATATACCAATATTATATGTAAATGCAAAAAAAAAATATTTATTTATTTATTTATTTATTGATATTTACATATTATACAAAGTAAATTTGCATAATATGGTGTTGAGCAAACATGGGTGGAGTAACTAGACCATATGCCCAGGATGTTATTAACAGTATTTTAAAAAAGTTTTGTGACTGACTGTACACGACGTATGCCTTCACATAGGAAGTAGCAACGTGGTTGTTAAAGAAAAACCGCAAGATTGTACGGACGAAAAACTCTCGAAGGCCAAACAATACACACAAGCCTGACCGCACTTAAAAAAATATATTATTAAATAAATATTTCTTTGAAAATAGGACTTTAGTACAGAACAGCAATGTAACGAATGTCAATTTTGGATATTCGCGAATACGAATATTTGAAACGGTATTCGCGAATAAACATACGAATATTTAATGTGAAATTTATAGACATTAAATTAGGGTTCTATTTACGCCTGCAATATGAAATATTAAAAAATTGTTATGAAAAAGAACTTCATACTCTTCTTGGCGCACTTTAAATGATATTTCAAATAGAGCAAAAATTTCTATACAAAATTTAATGGATTCGTAGAAACTAATATTTTTATCCATTTATTTAAATTTGGTTTAGGATTTATGCAGTTATTTATTTAATTTATTTAATTTTTTGGAAAAATATTCGTATTCGCCTGAATTTGACGAATACGAACACGAATATATAAAAATGGCCGAATATTCGGCAATTCGAATACGAATATTCGTGCATCACTAGTACAGAATAAGCATTAATAGAATCGTTCTTTTTACCAAAGAGAATCTGAAATTATTTTGTAATTTTTCTTTTATTTCCTTGCACATTTCTGTTTTTACTTTTATGAACTGTAGAATTAAATTTTGAACGTCGCGTTCTGCTTATGGCAAATAAAGGCCTCTTAGTCTCAGAGCACATGTGTGGCAGATGTAAACTCGGCCTTAATTGTTGTAAAGTTTTAGCTATTGTGCTATTGCCATGGCATTATTATTGCGGTATCGCATTCATAAAATGAATAACGACACTCATCAAGTTGCCATAATGTAAAAAAATCACGGGAATTCCCACACATTTTCCGGGAAATCCCGTTTGAAAAACACTAGTATAAGCGTTTATAACCAGGCTGCCCAGAGAAGCGTCAGAGTGCCGCAAATCAATCGTCTTTTTATAGAAATGAATAAACATATGCTTATAGATTTCTCTCGGTTTTCTCACTGTAGGCAGCTTTTAACTTAATAAAAAAAGTTTTTTGCTATATACACTGTATTAATTAATATTTTCACAGTAATAGAGGTATACCGGTATTTTAAACTCGATAACGGTATGTACCGGTAATACCTATACCGAAATAAAAAAAAAAAAAATACCGTTACCGTTACCAATATCGAAATTTTTAAAATAATTGTACCGGTATCAATACCGATACCGTTTTATGTTTCGGTTTCGAACCTTGGTTTTTTTTCATCCAGTTGTTCAAAGCAATTTTTAAGTTATATAAAACAAACAAAATCCAGCAAATTCCTATGTATGTAGTCGAGGCAAAACTATCGGCGGCGGCGGCGCAGTAGTTTTGTGACCGGCGGCGGCGCGCCGAGAGAGTTTTCGGCGGCGCAAATAAGCATATGAAAATTTAAAGAGAAAATAAAAATTTAAACTGAAAATTGATTTTAAAAATTTTTTCTCGGAAATTTGTCTTTGAGCAGATAAAATTTCGGCTAATTTTGAGCCGATGCGAGCCGATACAATCGACGGCGGCTTGATATACAGAAAAATAACAGGCGGCGCGCCGTCGGCTTCGAGCCGGTCGATTTGTTTCTCTGCTTGGTATTGCTTCTTTCAAACACTAATACACTCATGCACATGTAGCTCACACCGATTTGCCAAAGCAATGTCCCTGTCGGATTTTTATTAGCTAGCTCAAAATATAGGTGACTTTTTGCTAACTCATTTACAACTAGCTTCTGAACTAACTCATATATGATCAGTGTGACCAGATTTTAAAATAACATTAAGCTAAATCACGTTTAGCTAAAATAAGCTAAAAATTTAAATTTTAAGCCAGAAAATAAAGCTAAACTTTTTTCGATCTCTTTGATCAATTTGCAATAGTTTCTTAGTGCTAAAACAACGTTAAATATATACATACACAAATATATTTTTCTATTATTTGAAAAAAAATATTGAATAATTTTTTAATTATTATTTATTCATTATTATATTTGAGTTTAAGGAAAAACAAAAGAAAAACTTCCCAAAATAAGCTTAACCAATCTTCAAAAATGTAAAAGCATTTACACTAAAATACGAAACCTTTTTTAAATTTATTTCTAATTTTTGTTTTAAGTAAATTCATGCCGCTGAATGCAGGTTCAACTCAACTCAAAGGAACTCTTTAAAATTCTTATGGGTAATATTAATTATTTATCTTTTGCCATTGTAACTCCAAAATTGCAATCAATGTCCTCTATATTTAAATTGGCAATATTTATGTAGCCACATTTGTTTAATGTAACTTAAATTTTTTATATGAGAATAATTTAAAACTGCCAAAAAATATCTTAAATGCGCAGGTATACAAAGTGCACTTAAAAAAGGATTTTGTACAATAATTACAGAAAAAATATATTTTGTGCACTTAAGTCAATGTGCAGCTAACATTGATTTTTTGTATGAAAATATTTTAAAATTACCAAAGTTTTAGGGCACTTATCTTAAATATGCAGGCATAGAAAGTGCACTTAAAAAACGAATTTGTATGGGATTTTAAATAATAGTGACAGAAATTTATAATTTTAGGCAGTTAAGTCCAAAGTGCACTTAAATAAAAGGCAGGTAAATCAAAACTACTGTATGTACATATATATATATATATATATATATATATATGTGTGTGTGTGTGTACATACAGTAGTTTTGTATATATATATATATGTATATATTTAATTAAACTTTTAAAATTTCTTTTATACACTATTGATTTTTACTTAACTTTTTTAATACTTATATTAATTTTGGTTTCACAGACCGAACGAATAGTATATTTTACAATAAAATGCGATTTTTTTTAATTTTTGGCATATGTACATTAGATGTTCCACTCTTACATACATGTTAGAGTAGAGCAACTAGAGCAATTGACTGTCACTGTTGATTTCAATATAAAATTGTTGTAATTGTGTTAGTGAAAAAATTACTTTTGTGTTAGTTTCGGTCATTCATTTCTTGCTGGGGTATAGATGTTTACACATCAAAAATTTTCGTAGAGAATTATTTAACATAAAATCGTCGGGTGGTTACTGGTTTGCCGCACAGAAATTAAGACTACCTAATTGATGGGGCAAACCAGTAACCACACGACAAAATTTAAACTGCAACATGTTTATTGCCAGTCTACACTGGCAAAGATTTTTGTATACTGTTTAACATTTCCATGATTTTGCTGAAGTAAACCAAATATGTTGAATAAAAATTTAATATTTTTTTTAAAAACGTATGAAGAAAACAGTTCTGCGTAGCAATTATATAATTTAATGCTTGAAAAGGTAAGCAATTTTTTTGTATAGTTTAAGAGATTTTATATAAAGTGTCGCATTTTAATACAACTATGTGTGAATCAGAGTTGAAAGCATAGAACGATAACTCGCCATTGTTGGAGTTTTTAACTTACAGGGATGCTATACCTTAACCTTATTAGCCATTTTCGATTTCGAAATTTTTTTTGGATATTTTCGATTAAGATTTAAGAATGTATGAGACTTTGGTGAGGGGGTCATTTTGTTCTCCTAAGTGTCCACTTTAAGAATGTATGAGACTTTGGCGTGAGGTCCCAAGAGTGCTCCTGGGAAAATTCATCCACGGTTTTTTTTTGCCATTTTCGATTAAGTCGATTTTCTCGAAAACTGCTCGGCAGAATTTTAGCACGGTTGTCTCATTTTGTTCTCCTTAGTGTCCGCTTTAAGAATATACGAGATTTTGGCGTGGGGGTCTAAGAGTGCTCCTGGGAAAATTCATCCACGGGTTTTTCGGCCATTTTCGATTAAGTCGATTTTCTCGAAAACCGCTCGGCAGAATTTTAGCACGGTTGTCTCATTTTGTTCTCATTTTGTGGCGCACTTGCTTGTAACGCGTACAAAAGTAGACCTACATTTTGCTTTGAACGCACCTACGCGTTCTGCGCTTTTTGCAGTGTAACTTGTCGCATACTATTACATTGATTCTACTTTTTCGAGGTACAAATTTTTTCTGCCGTATTCATAAAAAATATTTTAGGTTTATTAGAGGTTTATTTGTCAAATTTTCCATAGAAATCTGTCCAATATAACTTTAACAAACTTTAAAGATGTTTTATGAATACCGCAAAATATGTTTTGCTTTTAGTAAAACCAATATTATATATAAAAAAGAAAAAAAAATGTTAAAGAACATAAATATTAAAAAACAAACATTAAAAAGGACGAATATACCAATTTTCATTTCATAAAAATATCAAAGTTCCTATACGAAAACAACATTTATTTAACATACAAATTATTAAAAATTAATAAAGAGCAACGGCCTTATTTATAAAAATTATTAAGGCTTTGTTTTAAAAATCCTTAATACAACCTTAATAATTTTTGTAAATAAGGCTGTAAAAATTACATATTACTTACTTTTCAATAACAATAAGCAAAAAATAAGTATAAAGTACTTTAGAAGTCTATATATGTATGTATGTACCAATAACTGTCTAAACTGAGTTGATTTTTTAAATATATAGATATGTACATACATACATACATATGTACGTATTTAGATGTACACATTGATGGCTTAATTTCAATAAGTTGTACATCTATTTTTGAATTTTATGTGTTTCAGTTATATATTTTCAACTTTTTTAAATTTGAAAATAACAAAGCCCTAACCGGAACGAGCTGTAAAGTGGTACATATTTATTTACAATTTCATAAAATGAATTTGAAAAAGTTTTTGGTTGTGCTTAAACAACAACAAACAATCTTTTTCATATACGTATTAATTTTTACAAGCATGAAATAAAAAGAAGCAATTACAATTTGCTAAATTGATTAATTTATGTTAGCTTTTTTTATTTAAATTTTTTTTCTTCTAATAAGTAAATATAGGTATGCCTGTTTAATAAAAAGTGTGTTCACATTTGAAATGTATTCGCACGTTGGTATGTTATATACATTTGGCATAGCTTACTTTTGTTAATGCCTTATCAATTTTAGTTTTTAATCTATTAAATAATTTATTTTATCTTAAAATTTCACTTAGTTTTTAACGAAACAAGAACTTGCTTTATTTAAAACCAGCTGATGTCAGACGCTCTATTTCAAAATTGATGTGTGCACTTAAAAATATCACATGCTATTATTTAAAGGTTTTCAGACTAGATGTACAAATGTACCGTGTAAAAGTGACATTCCACAAGAGAAAGTAATGTGAACACAGCTTAGGTGGTTTTACATCTGTCATGTAGTATTTTTCTATAATATTTTTAATAGCATTTTTTTCAACTAGTTAAGTAGCATTCAAACCAATGTAAAATGTAAGGGGAGAAACAATTTTTTTTATATACATGTGTATGTGTAAATATATTACATGAAAATCTTTCAATAAATAGCCTTTCCAACATTTGTTTTCAAAACGAAATAACAGTTTTGGTGTTCTCTAAATAGAATTCACATACTTTTACTAGTTTTTAAATCGAGTAAACATACCCGGGGTCGATTCTGGTTCTGTGATAATGTGAAGTGAAAAAAATGTTTCATTTTCGTTTTGATAGCAACTTTTCACACCGTCTTTTCACAGATTGCGATTCTGGTTCAAGTAATGAAAAAATTTTTCATTCCAGTGTAGCTGTAAAAGGTTTCTATTCATGTTATTTAACTTTAATTGTCAAATACAGAGATCTAAAGGCCATGTCAGATACAACTTTTGCTTCGCGTTGCGTTGAAGATTCGCTTTGACATCTAAGATGAAATGTACATGCTTATATGAAACATGTTACATAAAGTGCTTTTAACGCAAAGCGAAGCAAAAAGTTAGGCAACTCTCAACTTTTTGCGTGCTTTGACAATCAGTTGGTATACTTTTTCTAATTTGTTTGGCCAAACTGGCATATAAATCTGAAATTTTTATTAAAATGTCGGTAAATTTACATAAAAAACGAGTTCATGGCATCACAGTAATCGAATTGTGTTGTGTTTTATACAAAAAACCAAATAGTGAAACAAACAGTGAGTGTTGTCAAAGTTTTTATTGTGTCATACACATTTTGCTTCACGCTTCTTTCCCAATTAGAAACGTCACGCAAAGCGTTGAAGTTGTATCTGACACCGCCTTAAGTTTCGCAGTTAAGACACAGAATACACAGATCCTCTGTGTTAATGGGATAATCGTGGAAGGGATTAAGTTTTGTTAAAGTTATATACATGTGTACATACATAATATTTCTACGTTTTTATGTATGTAAAAACACAATTTATGTATATGTATATAGGTATGTAAATATGTACTATACATGTATTTCATATTTTTTCAGCCTTTTACTAGCTTTAAGTTTCACTTAATAAAGAAAATATTTCACATTGCAATAAAATATTTTACGAAAAATACAATTTAAAATATGTTTGTCCAATGAAGTGGTTCCATTTATGATCCTAGTGAGCATGTTTCTGTCAGGTAGAGAAAAAGTGTAAAATACCAGCATAAACGAGGATTCCAAAAAAATTATAAGCAAGCTAAACAACATGCGTTTTAACTATTTTTTTTAATAATGTGCGTAGGAACATTCATACATAAAAACTAGCATACGCACATGTGTACACATTTACATATGTAAATACTAGAGATGTGCAAATGCCGTGATTTTACCGTATCACGCGCGATTCACGTGATTCGTGATCAAATATTATAACTAATCACGCGTGAGCGTGACTGAAAAAAAATTACTCGTGCGTGATCGTGCGTGAGCTTTTTTTAATAATCACGCACGAATTCTCACGCTCTCACGAGATAACATTCCTGCATAGGTACATATGTAACTGTATTCAATCATTTGAAATAAATTATTTTATAATAATAAATGCATATTTGTATAGTAATATGTATGGTAGTATGAGCTTACAAACATAATGAATACCCCAAAACAAAATGTTTCGACTTTTTCTGAAGTCAGACTTGTCGCACCGAATTCGTTGACATTTTGGTAGTTTCTCTGAACAATTTTTTTTAAACATTAAAACTTTGATTTTTGAGTACATAAGTAAAAGCCTGTAAGTAGGTTTGTAAGTATGTATGTATGTTTCTTAGATACCCTGTAGGAAGTATCAATTGAGAAACACTACTGATTCAACAGTGCCTTTGTCAACAATACTACTGACGAATTGTACCGCAGAAAATGTTTTTTGCTTTAGGGGCCGTCCATATATTACGTAACGCTGTAGAGGGGAGGGGTGGGGTTCGAGTTTTGTTATGATTTGTTTTTTTTAAGAGTAAGTTTTTTTTAAATACAAACACAATTCGCAAAGCGATTAGCTTGTCTGGTGGGGGGAGTCTTTGTTACGTAACAGAAAAATGTTAGTAATTTCTATGTTTTCTTATTTAATATACTTTTCTCATTTATTTGATTATCATTTATTTAATTGATCATACGTACCTTCACATTTATATCATGTATGTATACATACATACATATACATATGTACGGAATGTACATTTTTGATATACTATAGTTCGAATTCGAATATTTAAAATGATATGCGCGAATACGAATATTTAAAACTATATTAAATTAACTTTGCTTTATTTTAATTTACATTGTAAATTTTACAAAAACACGAGCACACATATATACATACATAGATATGTATATACATATGTATATCTAAGAACCTATTTTTCAACCCAAAAAACATGAAAATTATATGATACATATACTTTTTCGTGAGCGTGCGTGATCGTGATAAGTTGCAAAGCACTCGTGCGTGATTAAAAATATTTTATTCGTGAGCGTGCAAGATCGTGAAAATTTTCAAAATCATTCGTGCGTGAAAGTGCGTGAGTAAAACTTTTTTTGCGTGAGCGTGCGTGCCGTGAGTCAGAAAACACTCACGTGCACATCTCTAGTAAATACACATATTTTTCATGTAGAAATTGGCATGTTGTTAGCGTATAAAGATGGAGGAAATAAAAAAACAATTGTTTAAATTGTGTAAAATGAAGGATTCTTTCAGTGATTTTTACCTTTAAATAGATAGCTGTGCGTGGAGACGTGGTAAATCTTTTTCAAGGCTCACAACAAAAGTGATGTAATAAGCACAAAAAAAAGATATCAAAGTACCGAACGAACGAATAAACCAAACCGTTAGATATTTTACTAGTCAAAATCCAAGAAAACACTCCGAAAAATCAAGAATAATTAAAAGAGGAATAAATTTGGACCTTGACTGAGTACTATTTAATTAAATAGGAGAAAATTTACAAACTATCAAAATATATATAAGAATAGCATTTTGGTTTAAACATTGCCGGCCACCTTGCAATAACAATGTTATTCAATAAAAGGTTTAATATCTTGTATTTAGAAAAAAATTCAAACATTCATACAGAGATGTGTAACTGCTTAACAAAACTTAAAATAAAAAATTTACAGCGGCGATGGGCCGGATATCACCCAACCAAAGGTGGTATATTGTGCTAAAGTGGAACCCGGAGAAGAAAATACATTTCCCGTCATAATCTGCGGGCTAAGCTTAGGACCCAAAACCAAAGCCACCTGCCCGGAATGATAGAAGGTGGGGTCAGCCATCTGCAACCCCGGAAATATGTCCTTTACAGACTTTGCTAAATTTACGCGAGGCGTTTTTATACCATGAATTTGCTTAATTTTCGCCGTAAGCGAAATTCTTTTCTGGCAATCATAAATTGACCTCACGCTTAAATGACAATATCCACCTGCAGCTGTCAGCCCCAGTTTACGGACTAGTTGATCGCTAACATAACTAATGTCGCAACAAACATCGATAACTGCCCAAACTGGAAACTCACGACTTCCCACCTGCAACTTTACCTGTACCGTCGGGGAGAAGGTCACCACATGGCGAAGTGGCAAAGGCATCATACTAGCCTGACTTACTCTCGACGGAACAGCTTTCGTTGGTTTCTTCTTCAGTGGGAGTTTATCAATCTGTTTTTGTGTTATATTGTCGTTTCCTTTTGATAAGTGGATCAACTTGTGGTGGTCCTCCTGGCATTTGCTACACTTGCGAGCACTGGCACAATCTTTGGCTTTGTGATTGCTGGCCAAGCATCGAGAGCAGTGACCCCAAATCAACAAATGTCGCAATTTTTCTTCGTGCCACAAGCGTCTAAAGCGAAAGCAAGCTACCAGGGGATGCGGTTTTCTGCAGAGGCTGCACGTAGGAGCATTGGTTTTAGGCCGCTCATTAGCCGGCAGATTTTCCGAAGCCACAGTCTGTTGAGTAACAATAGTTGGGTTTGCCGAGGATTTAGTCGCCTCCGAGGTCTCAGGCAACTCCTTTGCAAGTAAAGACGCCACAGGAGTTCCGGAGTGGGTACTTCCATTGCCTCCTCGTTCTTTTCCAAGAGAGCTTCTTGCAACAACGAACATATGGGATCCATATTACTGAGAAACAATGGAAGTTAATAAAATTTTCTATATTATGTGGTAAAAATTAACAATTTTGTGATTGGTCGCTTCACAATGCCGTTTGCAGTAAGTATGTCCGCGACTCGAATATGGGTGTCAGTCCCGGCATAAGTCTTAATTATCCTACCTAATTTCCAAGACGTAGGAGGACAGTGTTCATGATGAATAACAACTAGATCGTCAATCTGTATATTCCTCTCAGGAAACTTCCATTTATATAGTTTTTGTAAACTTTGCAAATACTCTTCTTTCCATCTGCGACAGAAGTCTTGTGAAAAAGCTTTGAGTTTACGGTATCTATTTATTATACTATCGTGGGTTTCCAAAATCGTTGGTTCTGGCGGAGCTAATATTGGATATCCTATTAGAAAATGACCAGACGTAAAACGCCACAGGCTCATTATGATTGTCTTATAAGGGACACAAGGGCCAAAAATTAAGACACGCTTCAATTCTGGTTAATATGGTAGGAAGTTTTTCGAATGTATATTTTAAATCTTGAGCTTCTTCTCGAAGATGCGTTTTAAAGCTTTTAACAGCAGCTTCCCATAATCCCCCCATATGTGGGGCACCAGCGGGAATAAAGCGCCAAGTCAGACCTTGTAGGCCGAAAGTAGAAGACATTCGGGCTTTATATTCTGCTAGAAATGTACGAAAATCTCTTTCAATATTATTCGCATCTCCCACAAAATTCGTACCGTTATCAGAAAATATTGTAAGCGGACAACCTCGTCTAGCAATAAAACGATGAAAAGCCGCCAAAAATGCGTCCGTTAACAAGTCAGCCTCTATATGAACTGCTTTTGTCGAAAAACAAACGAAAATACACACGTATGCTTTCGTGATTTTACAAGCACGGCCATTAAAACTTTTCATGTCAAATGGGCCAGAAAAGTCTTCACCAGTGGTATTAAAGGGTCGATCTAAAACAGTTCTTTCTGGAGGCAAAGCAACCATAATTTGAGTGCAAGAGCGTTTTCGATCTAGTATACAACGTTTGCATCGATTTACTACAGTGCGGACCAAAATTTTCAGATGGGGAATCCAATATTCAATGCGAATAATTCTCAACATTAGTTGATTTCCATCATGAATCGAAAGTACATGTACGAACTCGGCTAAGAGAAGGGTAAAACGACAGGAATACGGTAGAATGATGGGATGTTTTTCAGTATAAGACAAAGATGGAGATTTCACCAAACGACCATTCAACCTCATTACTCCGTTATTATCAAAAAATGGATTCAGCGATTGTAACGAACTTTTTTTTAAATCGGTTTCTTTAACAAAAGAGCTTGTAGTTCTTCAGGATAATGAACTTTCTGAGCCAAAATTGCTAACCGTAATTTTACCTCCTTTATTTCTTCGCTTGAAATTGTTGTAGACTCAAACAAGTACTTTCCTTTGTGCGAAGAATGTGTCCTATGGTAGAATCGACGCACGTACGATATCACTCTGAGAGCACGATGAAGCTTAGAAAATCTATCGAGAATATCTTCGAAATTCGAAAAGAAAGTTGCATGTGTTCTGGTAGCCCTGGCTTCAACATCAGTATCTAGAGGGGTAAGATCTTTTGTGCTCCACTTATATTTAGGCTTGCGTATCCACTTGGGTCCATGCTACCAGAGATCACTTCTACTCAAATCCGATGGTGAAAGTCCTCTACTACCTAAATCCGTTGGATTGTCTTCCGACCTAACATGATACCAGTTGTGTTTTCCCACATTTTCTTGAATTCTGCAAACCCTATTAGCGACAAACGTTGTCCAGCTACTAGGCGGTTTTCTCAACCAGCAAAGGACAATAGTTGAGTCTGTCCAGCAATATACTTGCTTAAGTGGTATATAAATTTCTCTAACAATAGTTTTTAGCAGTTCAGAAGCCAACACTGCACCACAAAGTTCCAAGCGAGGCAGAGAAATCGTCTTTATAGGAGCAACTTTCGCTTTACAGGAAAGCAAGTATGTATAATATTCTCCAAATGACTCAATTCGAATATAAATTACCCCCGCGTATGCTTTTTCTGAGGCGTCAGAAAAAACATGAAGTTCGGCAGAAGTACCAGGCATATATTTTACCCATCTTGGTATTTGTGTATTATTTACTTCCGTGTTAAAACTTACGAATTTTCTCCATTCATGGTCCGTGGAAGGAAGCAACTTATCATCCCACTCAATATTGTCACGCCAAATTTTTTGCATAATAATCTTGGCAACAATGATGACAGATCCTAGCCAACCTACGGGATCAAATAATTTTGCTATGGTAGAAAACACCTCTCTTTTGGTATAATGTAACCTACCAGCAATATGCTCCACTTTAAAGTAAAATGAATCCAATTGAGGATTCCATTGAATACCTAATGTTTTTGAGCTGCTGGATTCAACCAATGTTAAAAGTTTCGAATCTACGAGGTACTGGGAAGGAAGACCATTTAAAATTTCAATAGCATTAGAAGTCCAGAAGTCCTAAGCTCAAATTTTGCCGAAGATAAAGCAGATCGAAGTTGATCCTGTGCCTTCAGAGCAGATGAAATATCGTGAGCACCCGTCAGTACATCGTCAACATACATAGACTTGCGCAAAATACTGGCCGCAAGAGGGTATTTTTTTCGGAGTCATCTGCTAATTGTAAAAGAGTCCGTATCGCCAGATAGGGAGCACGATTTACACCGAATGTTACGGTCTGTAATTCATACTCTCTTACCTCCTCCGTCGGAGAAGACCGAAATAGTATACATTGATATTGAGTTTGAGTAGGGTCAAGACGAATTTGTCTATACAATTGCGTAATGTCGCAATTAAAAACATATCGAAATAGCCTCCAACGAAGAATTAACAACACTAAATCTGATTGCAAAGTGGGGCCCACATATAGGCAATCATTTAAACTATTACCACTCGAGGTCTTATTCGATGCGTTGAATACAACACGCAATTTCGTAGTTTTACTATCAGATTTAATCACAGGGTGATGAGGAAGATAACACTAAGGTGAGGGTTAATCAGAATCACTCATCGCTGGTCTCATATGATTTAAAGTTAAATATTCTTTAACCACTTTATCATATAATTCCTTGACATCACTTTTCCGCAAAAGGGAGGACTCATTTCTCAAAAATTGTGCCATCACAATCTGTCTTGAAGAGCCCAAACCAATAGGTTAAGGAAATTCCAGCTTAAAAGGGAGCGTCACTAAATAGCGGCCGTCGGAGTTGCGTCGCGTAGTTCTCCTATAAATTTCCTCTCAAAATTTGTCAGTGGGTGAAGCTATTTTTCTTGTCGGTGTTTCTTCTACCTCCCAAAAGCGAAGAAGATTCCTATTCAGACTATCTTGCCGGTGAAGTTTCAATAGTAGTTGAATACACCTGAACTGGTGTTTCTATTACAGACCCTGTGATTATCCATCCAAATATGGTATTCTGAGCTATTAAAGATTCGAAACTATCTCGTTGAATCCCGCTCAAAATCAACTGCGGATATATATCAGCCCCCAATAATATATCAACCGGTCTTGATTGATAAAAATTGGGATCGGCTAATTGTAAACTTAAAAACCTGTTGCGAAGCTCTGGACCGACTAAGAAGGATGGCAATGCACCAGAAATATTTGGTAATACAAAGGCCATTGTTTCTAGGACAAGAGTTTGGTCTACCAGCGAACTAATTTTTAAGGGACAAACCTTTCTAGTTGTGGCAGAAACTGTTTGGTTAATACCAGAAACTTTAACATTCGTCGAATGTGTAGGTAGTTTCAAGCGATTTTTAAAATTTTGTGAAACAAACGAAATTTCCGAGGCCGGGTCAATAAGAGCCCGAGCTGGGTATGTCATACCCTGGTGAATAAGATTTACCATAGCAGTTCACAAAAGCTCTTTATGATTTTGAGTAACGTGAAATGCCTGACGATGGAAAGTGCCACTGGAGCGTATGCCGCTGGGGGTCGATGGTAATGCTATGTTCTCACTTGGTGCAGCAGTAGTGGACACCGAAGCTGGAGTAGCGGTGGGCACATCCTGAGAAATCGTTGCTTCATGATGTAACAAGGTGTGATGCCTTTTATTGCATGTACTACAATTGAAGGCACTCTTACAATTTTTCACCTCATGCTCCCGCGGCAAGCAATTTACACAACAACGGAATTTTTTAACCATAGAATACCTCTCTGAAATTGAAAGACCGAAATCGTTTGCACGTTCTCAGGAAATGCCCTGGTGCACGACAAAGAACACAAGAAGTTGAATTAGAACTCGAATTCGCTACATGAACTTTAGTTTTTTGTATTGAAGGTTTTCCAACCGATAAGTCTTTAAGATCGCACACGCATTCTAAAGTTTGAATCCTTTCTATCAGAAATGCGTCAAAATCTTTCCACTTAGACAACTCCGATTTTTCTCGAACATTTTGTTCCCATAAACTGACTGTAGACGTGGGCAAACGTTGAATACACATAAAAATTAAGATTGGATCCCAACTTTCGGTTGAAACTTTATATATCGCAAGCGAAGTCAAACAATTATTTATATCTCGTTGCAAAATTTTCAGACCGTCGCTAGACTCTATGAAGTGAAGGAAGCTTGAACAAAATTTTTAATTGATTATGTACAAGCATACGAGGATTCTCTTATGCTGTTTTTAAATGTTGCCAGGCAATATCAAAACCCTCATTACTCAGTGGGTATTTTGATACGATTTGTTTCGCTTCACTGGCAGTTTTCCTTAACAAATGACAAAATCGCTCTATATTACTTATACGTTAACTATTTATATATACATAAATTTGTAAAAAGGTATCGAAAGGCTGGCCATGAAACATAATCACCTTCAAATGTGTTTACATCACATGGGGGTAAAGATAAATTATGATCAGAATTACTTGTGGTAGCAGTAGCGTTTCCGACCATCAAATCATTTAATTTTGGCACCTTTTCAAAGTGTTGCACTTTTTCATTAATTGCAGACAAACAATTTAAATAAGCCGCATAGGACGCCTCATATTTAGCCATTGTTGTAGCGGCATCCTTGGGATCGGTTTTTGGATTATTGTTCATCTCCTCAAGTCAATCCTCATAAACAACTTTTATTTTATCCTATAATTACTTTAATTCGTCACGGTGAATTTCTAAAGTGTATATATTATGTACATCTTCACGAATATCATTAAATTTTTCTTCAAATTTGATGTGAGCATCTGATACACGAATAAATTTCTTTAAAATTGCAGAAGACATTTTCAATTTGTGATACAAATTTGCTTTGCTTTAATTTATTTGAAATATATAAAAAACTTTCGCTTTAATTCAAATAATTTTTCCACCAAATATTCGTATCATCAATTTGATCGAATTGTAATTAAAAATTTTATAAAATTTAAATTAAATTTGATTATTTATAAATATTTGCAAATTTTTTCACAAAAAATTTTCTAAGACTCTATTTCGACCAATTTGACCGACTATAGAGTGCACATTAATCAAATAGAAAATGAAATGAAGAAGCAGAGAATTAATAAAAGCTAAATGTATTTATGTCTCACAACAATAAATACTAATGCTTTAATTATGCAATAGCGAATTGAATTTATTTATTTTAATTTGTCACTAATTTACTTTTCACTTTAAAAATTCACCGATGAGAAAATTTCCAATAAATTTTACTCTTTTATTAATAGTTTTGTCCGTCAACGTAAACAAACGCACTATTGATTTATTAAGCACGAAATATAGAAAGCGAAAATAAATTAAAGCAAACGTCACAATTAATAATTTAGCATTATTATTGTAAAGCGATCAATCATGTATGTAGAAATGTAAGTATATGAAAACCACAACAATTGTTCTCCTCTTTATCTTTACACTTTTTTCCTTCATATATACATATGTATTTTATTTTTCACTTTTTATACTTATTTTATTTCACTTTAATATATGAAGTAAAAAATAATAAAATGACTTACGCACCTTTTATTATCCAGTGAAATTGTAAAAAAAGGAAGACTAAACGATAATTTTTCCGTCGGAAAATTTGATCTGGTATATGTATGTATGTATCGATGGTTTCAAGTAGAAAGGCCCTAACTCAAATAACTGTAACTTTACAGGAGAAGGTAAAACATAATAGAAAGTATAATATTCACAATGTAAATTTTTTTGTAAAACTGCTTGTAAAAGCGTTATTTTTTACAATATTGCAATATATTTTTGTGAGAAGGTGTATTTGTGTGAAATGTATTGGAATCACCGAAAAACTCAATTTCGTAAAAAAACGAGTTAGCGCCTCTACTTGAGACCATCGGTATGTATCTTTGAAATAAGAAAATGAAATAATTAGCGCCTTTGACACAAATCCGGCTCGAAGGACCTAATGTTAGCGTAAAAAGATGGAGGATTTTTTTTAAATACATGTATTTATTTATTGTATCTTCATATGTGAACTTACAATAAGTATTCAAATCTTAAATCTAAAATATAATTATTAGGCCCGACCAGTGTCGGACATAAACTTAGTGATAGTTATTAATAATACATAAGTAGTGATAATCAAAAAGGTAAAATAAATGTATTATCAAGGAGTTCCATCTGGAGTGTTGAGTATAAGAGCCCTTGTGTCTCTCTTTTTTAGGCGGATGTGTCCAGTAAAGTTCAAAATATTACGATCAAACGGATTAGGATGTGACTCGAGTTTTGTTAAATATTTGCCTGCGTATTTTGCAATTTCTTCTATCACTAGTGGCATATTTAAATTACGATGTATATGTGGATTTTTTATGTACCATGGAGCCGATTTTATTAACCGTAAAATTTTGTTTTGCTTTTGATGGATTCTCTCGATATTAGAAGCTGAACCATTGCCCCATAGTTGAATTCCGTAGCACCATATTGGTTTCAAAATTGACTTGTATATTAAAAGTTTACAATCTAGACTGAGTGTTAAATTTCTAGCAATCAGCCAATGTATCTGAGTTATTTTAAGTTTCATTTGTGTTAGCTTGGAGTCAATATGGTGTTTCCATGTAAGCCGACGATCAAGGTGTATACCAAGGTATTTCACATGTGAATGTTGAGGAACAACTTGACTGTTGATTCTAATGGGGGGACAAGTATCTTTTCGTAGGGTAAAGGTTATATGTACGCACTTCTGTTCGTTTATTTTTATTCTCCATAAGTTTAACCATAGCTCAAGCTGTGTTATATGTTCCTGAAGATATCGGGATGCCTCATGAGGGTTTTAGTACATACTAAGGCAGGCTGTATCAACGGCAAATGTAGAAGTATGGATATTACTGCTCACAGGCATATCAAAGCTATAAATCAAATACAAAACTCCCTTGTGGTACACCGGATGAGATAGTTTCGGGCGTACTCATAAATTCTCCTTCCATAACAGAGAACTTCCGGCCTAAAATATAACTTTCCAAAAGTTTTAGAATGTTATTTGGTAGATATGTCTTGAATTTTAAAATTAGGTCATCTGCCAAACCTTATCAAATGACTGAGAAACATCAATAATCAATTTCAATGTATTTTTAATTTAAAAAAAACATTTTACTTAATAAGTAAAATATTAATTTGGGATTATTAGTGCGTTTTAAAAAATTTTAAATTTATATTTTAACAATTCCCATAAAAAATCACTAAGTAGTTTTAAATTGTTGTGGAAAATTTTTCTTCAAAATTTTTAATATTTCTGATTTTCTTTGTGAATTTTTGCTTAAATTTTCTTCGGTAATATCATAATCAGAGATGTTTTCGGTCTTATGCTATTTTGTTTGATTTTAGTAATGGTGTTATTAGTGTTTAGAATATGAATAAATGCTTTGTCAGATTTAACCAATGTATTTGGTATAAAAACAACTGGTTCAATTTTTTGATTTGGAATTAATAATTCATTATTTGAATTTGTAAAATTTACTTGACGGATTACTTCACATCTTGGAGGTACATATATTAATTTCATCGCAGTTATTCGTAATCGGTATATCTATTGTATGTGCTATATTAAACGCTCTAAGGATGTGGTAATCATTATGTTGGTTGAAATCCAATATTCAATTATATTTTTTGATAAAATCCATGCCAATGATTCCATCGCATTGTATGGGAAAATTATTATTTACTACCTGGAAGTTATGTGGTATTAAAAAGTTTTTAAATTTTAAATCGAAAAATGTATTTCCAATTGATTGGATATTTATTACCTTGTCCTATTCCACTTAAAATTGTTATTTTATTAGTGTTTATTTGGTTTAGTTTAAAGAATTTTGATTTTATTAATGAAATGTCTGCGCCAGTGTCTACTAAGAGTGTGAGTGTAGTGTTCGTATTGCCTAATTTAATATTTATAAAAAAAACTCAAGTTTAAATTTAAATGGTAAGTTTTTACTGATTTGATTCTAGGGGAAATTCGGAGTTTTTCGAATCAATTTTATTTGATTCTGTTGCTCTTACGTAGTTATTGTTCTTACGATTATTATTATTAAGTCTCTGCCGGTTTCTCTAATAATTGTTATTATTGTTGTTATTATTATAGCTGTTATTATATCTACGTGGGTAATTATTTTTTCCACGTGATCGTGTGTTATTACCATGGCAATTGTTTCTAGATTTGTACTTTTGTCCATAGTACAAAATGGTATTTGGTTGACCTGTGGCATCTGTACAACTATTGACAAATTTATTAATAGTTTCGTTCATTTGAATTGACCTGCTTTTAATTTTGCCTTGTTTTTAGTTAATGCCTTTACGGCAGTTTGTGTGGAATATTTTGTAGCTAAGTCGCATAACAATCCATCTTAAATGTATGCGGTTTCTAATACTTTAGTTAAATTTTCTATTTCACTGCAATAAGCGTTGGCAGTTTTATTGTTTTGTTTTATATTTAAAATTTTTGCCGTTAATACTTCCACAGATTCTCCTTTGACGCTATTTTTTAGTTTGTTTATTATTTCTGATGTAGTTTACTCACTAGGGACAGGGAGTCAATAAAGGAGCGTAAATTTTCTGATTTTCCATCAAAGTCTATAATCAGCTTCGAGGCTGTGTTTAAAAAGTCTACTACTGTTTGAGTCATGGTAGGTTCAGTTGTAGGCATTAACATATTATATGCTACACTTTCGTGTAATGAATTTGGTAGTTCGATTAGTATTGATTTTTTAGTGGCTAGTTTTGAAATTCTACTTGTTAAATCAAGAAAAAATGCGTCTGCTGCTCTTTGGTGAGTTACTGTAAGTCTATCGTAATAAACGTTAAAAAGGACTCTTATTTCTTCTAATTTTTTAAAAATATTCTGAAAATGATGATTAATCGTTTCGATGTTAATTGGTCTATCGATATTAAGACACTTATAACGTTCAAAATTTTCCTTTATAATTCTGGCTTTAGTAATTATTTCTTGCCATTCCATTGCCCATGTTCTTTTGTATTTTATGTAAGTCATTTGCTTTACTGAAATACTTTTTTCTTAGAGCTCTTTTATGTGACAAATATATTTTAAGCAACAAGTTTATTGTTGAAATTAGTACTAATAATAGCATTAGTATCCATAATGAATTTATTTCTGACTTATGATCAATGATTTCCAAATTGGTAATCACGTTAGCATTGGGTTTTTCCATTTTTGATTCTGTTTTACCCATATTTACAAATTTATTTATTTTACTGAATTATTGGTGCTTATTATTTTCTTTTTCTATGCGATCGGATAACCTTATTGCACGAACTGTCATTTCTTCTACATGAGTATTGTTTAAAATATCGTCCTCATTTGGGACACCTGGCATTCCTATTATTTTCCAAATTGTGCTAAATGTTCTATTTGTTGTTCTAACGAAATTCCTTCTTCTTCAAAAAGAACATTCATCTGGTTTTTTGTCTTGGTTTTCCCTTATCTTATCCATTATAATGGCCTTACAAAATTAATTACAAAAAATATTATCTTATTTAAATTTATTTTTGTTAATATTTAATTATATTATAACATTGAGGAGGAGAATAAAAATAATATGTATATATGATTTGTCAACGGCGGTTAACGCCTACTGATCTAGATGTGCTTAGCATTTAAAGCACTATCCTTATAAATTTTTAGTTGCTTTTTTATACTTATTTGCTGTTATTGTTGAGTAACATACTCGTATCAATGTGTTTGGGCTGCTGGTAGACAACATTAAGACCATGTGTTGCTGCTCCACTTGATATTGTTGCTGATGATAATAAGTCCTTTTTTTGATAACAGTAATTATGCCTTTGGTTTAATTTCCTCTTGGCCAGGCGGACATCTTTTTTTTCAGACTGTAATGTTAATGATGAAAAATTTGGTAAACATGCAATAAGCTATGGGTATTGCTGTAGTAGTTGTTGCTCTCTGTTTGCTTTCGCTGGTGCTGATGTTCTAGTAGATTTGTGGTCTAGTTGTTGCTTCGTCTGATTTATTCTGCCTTTTTGCCAGGCGGACTTCTTCCACTGGCAGATGGTTTTTGGCTGGTCTGCCAGGACTCAAAAATATTTCCGGATGCTAAAAAATAGCATTCTCAGGAATTGGCAGGATCGCCATGTAATGTATTTTACTTAATTTATGAAGGCTTTTGTATTAATTTATTTTTGGTGTCCATTCAAAGGAAAGAATTCCAATTTTATTTCAATAGGTTTTTTATTTTATTTACCACAGCTCAACTAGAAGCTCAAAGGTTTGTTGCTTATTGATTATTAAGATTATAAAATTAAATAACATCTGCTTATATACTAACTATGATAATAATACTTAACCTATCTTACCATAAGAGGGAAAATAAAAGGTATATGCTTAATAGGCAAATTGTTCCCTTTTAGTTTCTCACGGTAGACGTGCGGCGTGTGTCTCATAAGTAATTTGTAAAACATAGATTTTGTATTGTTTATATTTATATATATATAAACACAAGTGGTTATTAAAATATGATTAATTCAAGTGCTTTATGCTGCGGCCCTTGATCAGACTTGTTAGTGTCAAATAGCTCTTATACAAAATACACATTTACATTGCAGTCTGTCAATGCATTTATCTAACACTTCATGCAGCGGTATTTGCCCGAGTGCATGAGTGTCAAATGTCCAGTGCACAAAAATACTTTCAATGCAATTGGATGTTATGTTTGTTGCGGTCAAGTTGACTTTAAATGTTTACTATACAATGTTGGTCGTAGTGATAGTTAGAACACGCTACAATACATAATTATATTACTATGTAATACGAGTTTTTTGCCTTAGGGGCTTTTGTATTACGTTACGAATGAATAAATAAATTAATAAACAAATAATTTGAGCATTTGTTAAAAAACCAAAATGGTCCCATACAGTAGGGTTCAACTTTGTTTAAATAGTCACTGATTTATTAGTCATTACATACATACACAAGATTTACTTAAACTGTTACGAAATTCACACGTTGATTTTTCAATGTTTTTTGAAACACGATTTTTGGAGTTCGTAGGCGAACGGTATACAAAAGCAAAAGGGGTAGAAAAAAATTACATTTTCCGTTTTCAGAGTTTTTTTTTAAATTTTTCTTTACACCTATTCCAATTGTTGGTAACAAGGCATATTTATTTTCAGGTAATATCAGGATTACAAAAACACTGAAAAAATACAACAATAAAAAAACAACATGGTTTTTAGTTTATCCGAAATGTCAAAAATAGAATTTGTTTAACACAATAATAATTACAATTATTCCCAAAAAGTTTAAAATATTTCTCCACGGCAGCTGCCACTAATAAAATTTGCAACCCTTAGCACTTTTCACATTACTACTTACCAATTAAAACAGCTAATCAAAATTTATTGCACTAGAAAGACGTATCAAAACAAAAACAACGACAAAATTTGAGGGAAAACGAGACAAAATCGTGACGATCTTCCGTCTCGTGACACTTCTGTATGTTTTGTGTTATATGTAGTCGTTTTGACCTATACTATGCAATAAATGGCACAAGATTTTCAATTTTCCTGACAGTGAAAAAGTAAACAACATTGAACAATGTTGCCACCACATTACACAATTGTCTTGCTTGTACAATAAAAATAGAAAGTCTTTTGATATTTGCCAATATATTGTGCCACATTAAATTTTTTTTAATACATGTATTTATTTATTATTTATTCAAATATGAACTAACAATAAGTATTCAAATCTTAAATCTAAAATATAATTATTAGGTCCGACCACTGTCGGACATAGACTTAGTGATAGTTATAAATAATACATAAGTAGTGATAATCAAAAAGGAAAAATAAATATATTTTCAAGTAGTCCCATCTGGAGTGTTGAGTATAAGAGCCCTTGTGTCCCTCTTTTTTAGGCGGATGTGTCCAGTAAAGTTTAAAATATTACGAGCAAGCGGATTAGGATGTGATTCGAGTTTTGTTAAATATTTGCCTGCGTATTTTGCAATTTCTTCAGTCACTATTGGCATATTTAAATCACGATGTATATTTGAATTTTTGATGTACCATGGAGCCGAAGTTATCATGCGTAAAATTTTGTTTTGCCTTCGTTGAATTCTCTCGACATTGGAAGCTGAAGCAGTTCCCCATAGTTGAATTCCGTAGCACAATATAGGTTTCAAAAGTGACTTGTATATCAAAAGTTTGCAATCTAGACTGAGAGTTGAATTTCTACCGATCAGCCAATGTACCTGAGTTAATTTTACTTTCATTTGTGTTAGCTTAGAATCAATGTGTTGTTTCCATGTAAGCCGTATTTCACATGTGAATGTTGGGGAACAATTTGATTATTAATTCTAATGGGGCAACAAGTATCTTTTCGTATAGAAAATGTTACCTGCGAACACTTCTGTTCATTTACTTTAATTCTCCATAACCTTAACCATAGTTCCAGCTGGGTGATATGTTCCTGAAGATATCAGGTTGCCTCTTGAGGGTTTTTGTGCATGCTAAAGAAGGCTGTATCCTCTGCAAAAGTAAATGTATGGATTTTAGTGCTAACAGGCATACCACAAGTATAAATCAAATACAAAACTGGTCCCAGTATACTCCCCTGTGGCACACCGGCAGAGTCTCCTTCCATAACAATGAATTTCCGGGATAGAATATAACTTTCCAATAGCTTTAGGAAATTTATTGGTAGATATGTCTTCAATTTTAAAATTAATTGATCAAATGGCTGAGAAACATCAATAAAGAGAGTAGAACAATACCTCTTTTCTTCAAATGTTTTTCTTATAACTTGAACCAATCTATGCGTTTGTTCAATAGTGCTATGCTGACTTGTAAAACCAAATTGATGGTCCGGTATGCACCCACTATCAGTTAGAATTGGGGACAGTTTTGTCATGAGCAGTTTTTTGAAAAGCTTTGATATTGTTGACAGTAAACTTATTCGCCTATATGACTCAGCTTTGGTAAGATCTTTGCCCGGCTTTGGAATCATTTTGACCTTGGCAAGCTTCCAGCTGTGTGGATAATACTCTAGTCGTAATATGGCATTAAAAATAAATAGTAAGATTCTAGTTGCAGTGCGAGGCAGATTCGTCAGCAATTAGTTTATGTACATCACACATCTTAAGCTTTAAGGCTCGAGGGGGTAGAGAAACTACTCTCGGCATATCAGCAACACCAGTACATGTATTTGGGGTAAATACGGATTTTAAATGTTCAGCAAATATTTTACATTTTTCAGTATCGCTTCTTGCCCAATCACCGGTCGAAGTGCGCAGGGGTGGGTTAAACTCAACGGGTCTTTCAAGGTTTTTAGTAGCGCGCCACAAGGAGTAATTAGTGGGTGGCCCACAATCATCATTGTTGATATAACAAAATCAAGATTTTGTAGTCAATTAAATTACTTAACAAAATTATTTGTTAAATATCATAAAGCAGAGCTATTCAACCTTTTTGGTTCGCGTACCACAAAACTCACAACCAACAATTCGCGTACCCCAAAAAAATTTTATGTGTATAAACAAGTATGGGCTCAATAAATAACCACACAATTTTATAATACGACCATATACGTACATACCCAATAAGCAATTTTGCTTGAAATCAAGTATAAAACAAGTGTTATTTAAGCCACACAATGGAAAGCCGAATGCAATTTCTTTGTTTTCTAATAATTACTTTCTTCACATCTGCCTTCGCTATTGTTTTTACGTTTTACTCACATTTGTTTTCCAAATTCAATTTTATTTATTTGTTTTTGATATATTCACCACAATTTCAGTTTTAATAATAAATAAATTACGTATTTGACAAGGTTTGAGTATATATGTATGTTGTTTGATTTTTTATTTAAAAATATTTTCAAACTTGAAAATTACTTGAAAAAATGCTTGAATTCAACTTTGTTTCCAGTTCAATTTCAAGTGCTTGAATTTTAATTTTTTGAGTGCTTATTGGGTAGGCATTTATATAACATGCGAACATCTGTGCATATGGGTCGTTCTACAACTGAAATGCTCGGTATAATAAAAATGGAAATTCATGAAAAATACGTAAGTATACTTTTAGGATCAAACATAAACAAATACAACATATTGTTTTCTTTATTGCATTACTTGGTTAGTTAATGAAAAAAATGCTAAAATTTCCCAAGCTTTCGCGTACCACCTGGGAAAGTTTCGCGTACCCCAAGTAGTACGCGTACCACAGGTTGAATAGCCCTGTCATGTAGAAGAAAGATAAGAAATCATGTTTTGAGTGTATTCATTATTTGCGTATCTAGTAAAGTTTTGCTCTTTAGCTGGGAGGTGAGTAACTTGGTTTATTAGTCCTGAGGTTACCGGTTCAACTCCGCCCAAAGACATATAGGGCCTGTCCCACGATGTCGACAACGTTCGACTTGTCGCACAGTTACATTGGAAACAACACCAAAACTAAATTTTTTGTTTGTTTCGAATGTAAGTGTACGAGAAGTCGATAACGTGGCACAGACCCTCAGTGTTTTACGCAGAAAAGCAAAAAATCGTTTCGAGGATTGTAGTAGTAGGGGAATGTTCATCCTGTAGCAATTAAAATTGTTAAATTGTTGGTGAAATTGTTAAATTTGGGTAATTAAAATTTGAAAATTGTTAAATTCTTGGAAATTTGTTTTTTTTGTTTACATTAGGAGTTTTTTGTTTACATTAGGAGTTTTTTGTTTACTTTAGGAGTTTTTTGTTTACATTAGGAGTTTTTTGTTTACATTAGGAGTTTTTTGTTTATATTAGGAGTTTTTGTTTACATTAAGTGTATGTCTGTCTGTCTGCCTGCCTGACCGTGGGAAGTTTGTGTGTGGAATATTTTGTGTGAATGTATTAAGGCGGTTCATAGTTTGGCGGTTTTTATGTGTGTATGTGACGACGGGGAAAATCATGAAAATGGTTTTTCCTAATGCTGACCGAAAATCATCTAATGATTTTTCGTAATTCCGAAGGCAAAACATGATAATTTTTCCTAATGCCTACTGCAATACATGATAATTTTTCCTAATGCCTACCGCAATACATGATTATTATTTTTTTCAAATGCCGACGGCAAAAAATGAATATAATTTTTTCAAATGCAGACGGGAAAATGATTTTTCCTAATGACGACGGGAAAACGTGAAAGTTATCTTTTCTAATGCTAATGTAGGTGTTGCTAGACTGTGGGAATTTAAGGCTGACCGTGATTTGAGTGGGTGGCGTTGTTGCCGTAATATGTAACCATAGGAATTTGCGGATGTGTCTGTCTGTCTGTGAGAATTTAGGTGAGGGTTTGATTGGAAGGGGCGGCGTGTAGTTGAGGTAGATCGATTGCGTGTGTATGTGTGTGTGTGTGTGTGTATGTGTGTGTGTATGTGTGTGTGTGTATGTGTGTGTGTGTGTGTGTGTGTGTATGTTTGTAGGAATTTCAATGTGTGTATTTCTGTAGGAGCTTAGGGCTGATTGTGATATATGAGGGGTGAGGTATTCTAGTAATATGTAACCGGGGGAATCTGTGTGTTTGTATGTCTGTAGGAGTTTAAGGCTGACCATGATTTGGGTGGGCAGGGTTGTTGACGAAATATGTATCCATGGGGATTTGTGGATGTGTCTGTCTATAGTAGTTTAAGGCTGATCGTGATTTGTAGGTGAGGATGTTGTTGAGGTAATTTGGTTATTTGTATGTATGTATGTATATATTTTTGTAAGAATTTAAGATGATTGTGATTTATTAGGGGCGAGGTGTTCTTGTAATATGTAGCCGTGAGAATCTATGTGTATAGACGTCTGTAGAAGTTTAAGACTATCTGTAATTTCAGGTAGGTGAGAGTGTTGTGTTGTTGAGATTAATCTTATATATTGTATATGTATGTATGTATGATCATGGGAATTTGTGTATGTATATCTGAGGGAGAATTTAAGACTCGTCATGATTTGCAAAAGGTGGGGTGTTGTTGAAATTTTCTTGGATATTTCTTATATGAATTCTGCTATGTGTGTGTGTGTATTTGCGCTAATATTTATATGTAGATAGAAATAAATTGTTTTCAGTATCGACATTTGGTACTATAAAATACTATCATATGTCTGGACTTCCCTAATCTTATTATGTTTTTATACTTACGCTTGTTTTATATTTTCTCATACTTAAATTTTTCTCGCGTTAAAGTCTGCCTATATGAAATTTGTTTATATTACAGATTTTGTTTATTTCAATCTTTGAATACATTTTTTTTTGTCATTGATGTCTTTTGTTCTTCTTGTTGTTGGTGTTGTTGTTGTAAATATTCGTCTGTGTATAGATGCGATATATTCAGTTTTTTTTATTTGAAAATAAAAACGTTTTAATTTTTATCTGCGTTTACTTAAAAGTTTGTGAGGATTTTCTGTTTTTAAGTAAAACTGAATTCCTGAAGATACATACTCTATAGTAATAGCAACTATAATAGAAATATTCCTTATACTCAATTTACATTTTTTAAAGTTGATGCAACGTTAGTAAGTTAACGTTAGACATTTTTGGGGTACATAATTTTTTCTAACTATAGACTTTTTTCTTCACTTTCTACATTTGTTTTCGAAATCTTGCTTTGCTTTATGAAAATGAATAAACATTTTTAAATGAAACTGATCCGGCACTCCAGCTTATATACTGATAGTTTTTTTTTTCTTTGGTAGTCAACTTACTTCTTTTTTTATTTTTATTGATAAACATTTAAAATCAAAAGGGAGCTTTATATTGAAATTATTATTTTCATAATTGTTGAAAACAATCACTAGTTTTTTTTTGTTATGAAATCATTTGAAGTTGAAGCTGATATCTTTGCTTACTGTTTCAAATTAAAATTTTATTCAATAGAATAAAAGGAGCTTTTTTCTTAAATTCTGATGCAGTTAAGATCGGATATGAGACTGAATTTAAATGTACTTTTAAATTAGTTATAATGAACAAACTTATTTTCTTGTTGAAAAGCGATCATCAGAAAACGAAGTGGTTTTCAGAGACTTTAGGTATACCCTTTCGACGGTTCCTCTAGGATACAAGATGACTTTGTTTGACGAAATTTCTGTTGCTTTATACTGATAATATTTTTACATTAATAAGGTACATATATGTTTGTTTTATGAAGGGTGAGCACCTTTCACTTTTATTTGTTGTCATATATGATTTTTTTTTTAATTTTATTAAAGTTCAGCGTATTGTGTATATATTTCTGAAATGTTTAAGTGTGTTTTGTGTTCCCATCGGACAGAGTGTACGTATTAGTTGGTCAGTCAGTCTATATTTTTATTTATTTTTTCTTCTAATGTGCCACTCCCTTTTTCAAATTTTACTACTTGGAATAGAGTATTTTTGTCTAATTTTTTGCTGGGTATATACATTAGGTATGTAGAAATTAGTTTACTTACAAAGAAATGTATGTTTAATAAACAACTATTGTAGCAAATCGATCTCAAATAACTCAGTTACCTCTACCAGCAATTCACCGTCGGTGTTTTCATAAAGTGTTAGAAACAATGAAATATCTATGTTTGGGAGATTTTTTTGCCTCAAGTAGGTATTTCTACATGAGGTTTGCTGGTTGACTCCTATCGCATTCATATGTAATGATTATCCACTTAAAAAAGGTCATCATCACCATCAATCACTCCCGTTACAATACATTCATGAGTTGGGTTGATCCAGATACAATTGCTGTCTCATCACCTTCTAACAGCTTTATATATTTTGCTGGTATGCATGCCTTAGCATGCTTCTATCGATAGTGACGTAAGAGTCCGAGATGTAGTAGTGTTACAATTAAAAATCTTTACTATTAGAATTTACCAGTTCGCTCTTTTGAATTTTTGCAAAGTAGATACATATGTATGTTTGTATTTAAGTGACCACAAAATCATAAAATTTCTTTGCTTACAAAATTGTATGACGTAAGGATTTTTTTTTGAAATTATTCATGCTTCGGCATGCTTTCATTTTTTTTTCTGTAAATTTATTTAATACTCATACAGATACAGATATAAAGTAAGATCTGTTTGCAGTATGCATGCTTCAGCATGATTCTAGTTGAAGCGTATATTCATTCACTAAGTTTGCTTGATACTTATTCATACACATGTACATTCTTAAAGATTGGATATCAAAGTCCAAATTCCGTAGTTTATCTATATTTTCTAAAGATCTGATAGCTAAAGAAATAAATAGAGCGAAGATCTTCTATAATAATCCCATTTTCATATTGTAAAATTTTGCGTTCTAACGCTTTCGATGGGAAAATGTACATACAACTTTATAAAAAGTGATAATATGATGTGCTGCTGAATATTGCACTATGTTATAGTTTATTTTAAACACTGAAGTTTTAGCAAATTTCATTCAGACCAACAAGTTTAGAGAATTCCACTACATTTAGCTAATTATCTAATTCCACTACATTTAGTTAATTACCTTTCTTAAGACCCATCATTCCTAATCAATCCTACAAAAAACTAGATTTTTCGTTTTAATTTAATTTTTATTTTTATTAAATTCAACATTCATTCTTCAAATTACTTTATACTGTATTAAGCAGCTTTTTCTCATTTGTTGAGTTAACTTTAATCGTAAACATTTTAATGTTGAGATAAATTTTTCTATTTTATGCACTAAGTAATTCTTTATATATGTATACCAATCCTTTTATATGAACCATTTAAGCTAATTCTTTTCACATCATTCCTTTTAATGCTCAATTAAATCATTGTACTATTGATGCTTTCATATTAAGTAATGTTTAATCTTATATTTATGTATGAGTTTTCCAAAGTATTTATTAAAAAATTCCTTAGAATCATCTGTTTGTAAGTTTTTTTGTTTTTTTTTTTGGTACCCGTACCACTTCAAAAATATTTTCCATTCCTTGGTTTTTTGAGTGCAGGTTTTATTTTCAGCTATACTACAATTTGAGAATGTGTCAATTACAGTCTTCAAAAATCAACAATTTCTATTTTCTGTAGAATAGTTCTCCATTTCACCTAACTTAGCTCCATAAAACTTCATATATTCCTGTCATTGCATCTCTACAAGCAGAAACAATTTTCGAGTTTTAAAATGGAGTTCGTTTGCTAAATTTCTTTTTAAAGACATTGAGTTGTTTTACAGATTTTTTCGATAGTGTGGTGATCTACATGTTGCACTTTCAGCTATTTATACTAACATGTAGTTAATTTTCTAATCTATATATTTAATCGTACAACTCTTCAATTTATTTTTAATTATTTAATTTTTAGAATTCCTTTTCAATTTTATAACTCTCTTCCTTCTATAAATTTATTTCACGTTGTAGTCCACCAATATGCATTTGAATATATTCTTGAATTATATCAATGCCTTAAGCTATATTATTAATTTGTTCTTTAGTTTGTCGATTTCAGTTTATAGAAAAATTAACTTATATCATCGTTCTTCGTCAGAGAACGATTATGATTCTGTATGCATACATTAGTAGTAATTAAAATCTTTTTTTAGATTTCGAGTTCAAATTTATCATAATTTTTTGGTATTTTATCAAACATTAGAGAAAATAGTCCTAGTGTTAGAGCCCATATTTGACCACCAACTTGTATTTTATCTTCATTCAGTTTGAGGTTACTATCACCATTAATTTGTATCTAATTCTTTTATTCCTTTCAATACTGATAAGTCTTCGGAATTGGAAGTCTTTGAGTACAAATCATCGTCATCATCATTCTCAGTATTAGCATCATTAAATAAGATGGTATTATCAAATATTCTTCCTTCTGCTAGTTTCTTTGGTGTACTTGTCTCTATCTTGACTGATGGTTTCTCATGCTTTAAACTTGTATATTTTCAACTTCTGTCTTGATTTTACTTTTTTCTTTCATAAGAATTCTTTTAATATTTTTAGAACTATTTATGAATTCTTCTGTTATAGGTTTAAATGCATCTCTTAGTTGTTCATTTGTATCTATTTCACTAGTTTTTATACTACGAAGCTTTTTCTTAATCACATTTGTTCTCAATTCCAAATGCTTTAAAACTTTCTCATCCATGTTTGCTAACAGCAAATTCAGGTATCGGCTACTAGATCAGCTTATCAGGAGCTGATCTGGTTTTCAGATCAGCTTATCAGGAGCTGGTCTAGTTATCAGATCAGCTTATCAGGAGCTGGTCTGGTTATCAGATCAGCTTATCAGGAGCTGGTCTGGTTATCAGATCAGCTTATCAGGAGCTGGTCTGGTTATCAGATCAGCTTATCAGGAGCTGGTCTGGTTATCAGATCAGCTTATCAGGACCTGATCTGGTTTTCAGATCAGCTTATCAGGAGCTGGTCTGGTTATCAGATCAGCTTATCAGGACCTGATCTGGTTTTCAGATCAGCTTATCAGGAGCTGGTCTGGTTATCAGATCAGCTTATCAGGACCTGATCTGGTTATCAGATCAGCTTATCAGGAGCTGGTCTGGTTATCAGATCAGCTTATCAGGAGCTGGTCTGGTTATCAGATCAGCTTATCAGGACCTGATCTGGTTATCAGATCAGCTTATCAGGAGCTGGTCTGGTTATCAGATCAGCTTATCAGGAGCTGGTCTGGTTATCAGATCAGCTTATCAGGACCTGATCTGGTTATCAGATCAGCTTATCAGGAGCTAGTCTGGTTTTCAGATCAGCTTATCAGGACCTGATCTGATTTTCAGATCAGCTTATCAGGAGCTGGTCTGGTTTTCAGATCAGCTTATCAGGAGCTGGTCTGGTTTTCAGATCAGCTTATCAGGTAACAGATCAGGCTATCAGGAGCTGTTCAGATTTTCATTTCAAGATATCTGAGTCAGATTTAGTTATCAGTGTACAAGTAGCTAGCCATTTAGAACATTTATATACATAAAGTTTAAAGTCAAATGAAATACGAAAAAGTAAAGTTTTATGTAGTAAAATTATTTTCTATAACGATCATCGTTTAATTCAATATCTTTGCTTATAATCAAAAATTCATATTTAGCCTTTCAACATGCTTTATATTTTTCTCACCTTACTTAAACATTAAAATTACATTATGATGATCTCTTATTAAATGTTTGGTGATTCTGGTGTAAGTTTTACATAAGTAGAATGAATCAACATTCTTATCTCTCCCCATAAATAAGTATTCTTCCCATACGCATCATCGTTAAATATCATATTGGAATTACCTTGGACTGAAATAACAGATTCACTATCGGTAAATTTTGTAATATATTATTGTTTTAATTGATGAAATTAATTTCTTTATATCTAGGTTGATATAAAGATTTTGAGTATAAATAAATGTTCTCAAATTTAAGTCCATTAGGACTTTCTAGCAAGCCAATCATAGCGTTTTTTTTCGCAATTTGACAGGTCAACTATTGTTGCACGAATAGAATTTGATATAAAGGAACTATGATTTATTTTTGAACTATCGTTGGATGATTCATCAATATTTCGTACCAAGGTTTTTTAGGTTATTTTACTAACCGCATTTATATAGCTAAATACATTTTATAAATATTATCTCTTATTATAAAAAAATAAACTAATACAGCTATACCATATCAGAAAATATTTTCTGAAATCGTATAGCTGCATTAGTTTATTTTTTCTATAATAAGAGATAATGATCCACACTCATAATCAAAACAGCATAAAAATATCCTTTGTTTTGACTATGAGTATGCATCAATATTTATGAAATGCGTTTAGTTACAAAAATGTGGTTAGTAAAACAAAGTATATTTTAACAGCCTTATTTATAACACTTAAGGGCTTTATAAAGACTTTTTAAGAAAAAATTTTTATAAAAAATTTGTTTTAAAAAGCCTTTACAAAGCCTTAATAAGTTTTATAAATAAGGCTGTAAGAGTTTAAAATCAGTATTTTATATGATAATACTGATTGGAAACTCTTAAAATATTCTTTGTTTTGACTATGAGTAGGGCCCATTATCTCTTATAATAGGACAAATAAAATAATATAGCTATACGATTTCAGCAAATATTTTCTGATATCGTATAGCTACATTTTTAATTTTTCTATAATAAGAGATAATATTTATGAAATACATTTCATAAATATTGGCGCATACTCATAGTAAAAACAACCTAAAAATACCTTGGTACGAAATATTGATGAATCATCAAAATTTCATACCATCCTATATTTATGTTGTTTTACTAATCGCATTTTTTAAATAAATGCATTTCATAAATATTATCTATTATTATAGAAAGAATCAAATAGTATGGTTATATAATATTAGAAAACATGATTTCTGATATCATATAATTATACTATTTTATTTTTTTATAATAAGAGATAATGACTCATACTCATAGTCAAAACAAAGGATATTTATATGCTGTTTTGATTATGAGTATGCGTCAATATTTATGAAATGCATTTAGTTATAAAATGCGGTTAGTAAAACAAAGTATATTTTAAGTGTTTAAAACCACCATTTTTATGGTAATACCGGTTTTAAACACTTAAAGCATGCTTTGTTTTGACTATGAGTATGAGCTAATATATATAAAATGGATTTTATAAATATTGACTCATACCCTTAGTCAAAACAACATAAATAATTCTTGGTACGAAATATTGATGAATCATCGAACGATAGTTCAAAAATAAATCATAGTTCCTTTATATCAAATTCTATTCGTGCAACAATAGTTGACCTGTCAAATTGCGAAAAAAAACGCTATGATTGGCTTGCTAGAAAGTCCTAATGGACTTAAATTTGAGAACATTTATTTATACTCAAAATCTTTATATCAACCTAGATATAAAGAAATTAATTTCATCAATTAAAACAATAATATATTACAAAATTTACCGATAGTGAATCTGTTATTTCAGTCCAAAGTAATTCCAATATGATATTTAACGATGATGCGTATGGGAAGAATACTTTTTTATGGAGAGAGATAAGAATGTTGATTCATTCTACTTATGTTAAACTTACACCAGAATCACCAAACATTTAATAAGAGATCATCATAATGTAATTTTAATGTTTAAGTAAGGTGAGAAAAATATAAAGCATGTTGAAAGGCTAAATATGAATTTTTGATTATAAGCAAAGATATTGAATTAAACGATGATCGTTATAGAAAATAATTTTACTACATAAAACTTTACTTTCTCGTATTTCATTTGACTTTAAACTTCATGTATATAAATGTTCTAAATGGCTAGCTACTTGTACACTGATAACTAAATCTGACTCAGATATCTTGAAATGAAAATCTGAACAGCTCCTGATAGCCTGATCTGTTACCTGATAAGCTGATCTGAAAACCAGACCAGCTCCTGATAAGCTGATCTGAAAACCAGACCAGCTCCTGATAAGCTGATCTGAAAATCAGATCAGGTCCTGATAAGCTGATCTGAAAACCAGACCAGCTCCTGATAAGCTGATCTGATAACCAGATCAGATCCTGATAAGCTGATCTGATAACCAGACCAGCTCCTGATAAGCTGATCTGATAACCAGACCAGCTCCTGATAAGCTGATCTGATAACCAGACCAGCTCCTGATAAGCTGATCTGATAACCAGACCAGCTCCTGATAAGCTGATCTGATAACCAGATCAGGTCCTGATAAGCTGATCTGATAACCAGACCAGCTCCTGATAAGCTGATCTGATAACCAGACCAGCTCCTGATAAGCTGATCTGATAACCAGATCAGGTCCTGATAAGCTGATCTGATAACCAGACCAGCTCCTGATAAGCTGATCTGAAAACAAGATCAGGTCCTGATAAGCTGATCTGATAACCAGACCAGCTCCTGATAAGCTGATCTGATAACCAGACCAGCTCCTGATAAGCTGATCTGATAACCAGACCAGCTCCTGATAAGCTGATCTGATAACCAGACCAGCTCCTGATAAGCTGATCTGATAACTAGACCAGCTCCTGATAAGCTGATCTGAAAACCAGATCAGCTCCTGATAAGCTGATCCAGTAGCCGATACCTGAATTTGCTGTTAGCAAACATGGATGAGAAAGTTTTAAAGCATTTGGTGTTGAGAACAAATGTGATTAAGAAAAAGCTTCGTAGTATAAAACTAGTGAAATAGATACAAATGAACAACTAAGAGATGCATTTAAACCTATAACAGAAGAATTCATAAATAGTTCTAAAAATATTAAAAGAATTCTTATGAAAGAAAAAAGTAAAATCAAGACAGAAGTTGAAAATATACAAGTTTAAAGCATGAGAAACCATCAGTCAAGATAGAGACAAGTACACCAAAGAAACTAGCAGAAGGAAGAATATTTGATAATACCATCTTATTTAATGATGATAATACTGAGAATGATAACGACGATGATTTGTACTCAAAGACTTCCAATTCCGAAGACTTATCAGTATTGAAAGGAAGAAATGAATTAGATACAAATTAATGGTGATAGTAACCTCAAACTGAATGAAGATAAAATACAAGTTGGTGGTCAAATATGGGCTCTAACACTAGGAATATTTTCTCTAATGTTTGATAAAATACCAAAAAATTATGATAAATTTGAACTCGAAATCTAAAAAAAGATTTTAATTACTACTAATGTATGCATACAGAATCATCATCGTTCTCCGTCAGAGAACGATGATATAAGTTAATTTTTCTGGAAACTGAAATCGACAAACTAAAGACCAAATTAATAATATAGCTTAAGGTATTGATATAATTCAAGAATATATTCAAATGCATATTGGTGGACTACAACGTGAAATAAAATTAGAGAAGGAAGAGAGTTATAAAATTGAAAAGGAATTCTAAAAATTAAATAATTAATGAGTTGTACGATTAAATATATAGATTAGAAAATTAACTACATGTTAGTATAAATAGCTGAAAGTGCAACATGTAGATCACCACACTATCGAAAAAATCTGTAAAACAACTCAATGTCTTTAAAAAGAAATTTAGCAAACGAACTCCATTTTAAAACTCGAAAATTGTTTGTGCTTGTAGAGATGCAATGACAAGAATATTTGAAGTTTTATGGAGCTAAGTTAGGTGAAATGGAGAATTATTCTACAGAAAATAGAAATTGTTGATTTTTGAAGACTGTAATTGACACATTCTCAAATTGTAGTACAGCTGAAAATAAAAGCTGCACTCCAAAAACTAAGGAATGGAAAATATTTTTGAAGTGGTACGGGTACCAAAAATCACAAAAAACTTACAAACAGATGATTCTAAGGAATTTTTTAATAAATACTTTGGAAAACTCATACATAAATAGAAGATTAAACATTACTTAATATGAAAGCATCAATAGTACAATGATTTAATTGAGCATTAAAAGGAATGATGTGAAAAGAATTAGCTTTAATGGTTCATATAAAAGGATTGGTATACATATATAAAGAATTACTTAGTGCATAAAATAGAAAAATTTATCTCAACATTAAAATGTTTACGATTAAAGTTAACTCAACAAATGAGAAAAAGCTGCTTAATACAGTATAAAGTAATTTGAAGAATGAATGTTGAATTTAATAAAAATAAAAATTAAATTAAAACGAAAAATCTAGTTTTTTGTAGGATTGATTAGGAATGATGGGTCTTAAGAAAGGTAATTAACTAAATGTAGTGGAATTAGATAATTAGCTAAATGTAGTGGAATTCTCTAAACTTGTTGGTCTGAATGAAATTTGCTAAAACTTCAGTGTTTAAAATAAACTATAACATAGTGCAATATTCAGCAGCACATCATATTATCAGTTTTTATAAAGTTGTATGAACATTTTCCCATCGAAAGCGTTAGAACGCAAAATTTTACAATATGAAAATGGGATTATTATAGAAGATCTTCGCTCTATTTATTTCTTTAGCTATCAGATCTTTAGAAAATATAGATAAACTACGGAATTTGGACTTTGATATCCAATCTTTAAGAATGTACATGTGTATGAATAAGTATCAAGCAAACTTAGTGAATGAATATACGCTTCAACTAGAATCATGCTGAAGCATGCATACTGCAAACAGATCTTACTTTATATCTGTATCTGTATGAGTATTAAATAAATTTACAGAAAAAAAAAATGAAAGCATGCCGAAGCATGAATAATTTCAAAAAAAAAATCCTTACGTCATACAATTTTGTAAGCAAAGAAATTTTATGATTTTGTGGTCACTTAAATACAAACATACATATGTATCTACTTTGCAAAAATTCAAAAGAGCGAACTGGTAAATTCTAATAGTAAAGATTTTTAATTGTAACACTACTACATCTCGGACTCTTGCGTCACTATCGATAGAAGCATGCTAAGGCATGCATACCAGCAAAATATATAAAGCTGTTAGAAGGTGATGAGACAGCAATTGTATCTGGATCAACCCAACTCATGAATGTATTGTATACGGGAGTGATTGATGGTGATGATGACCTTTTTTAAGTGGATAATCATTACATATGAATGCGATAGGAGTCAACCAGCAAACCTCATGTAGAAATACCTACTTGAGGCAAAAAAATTCTCCCAAACATAGATATTTCATTGTTTCTAACACTTTATGAAAACACCGACGGTGAATTGCTGGTAGAGGTAACTGAGTTATTTGAGATCGATTTGCTACAATAGTTGTTTATTAAGCATACATTTCTTTGTAAGTAAACTAATTTCTACATACCTAATGTATATACCCAGCAAAAAATTAGACAAAAATACTCTATTCCAAGTAGTAAAATTTGAAAAAAGGAGTGGCACATTAGAAGAAAAAAATAAATAAAAATATAGACTGACTGACCAACTAATACGTACACTCTGTCCGATGGGAACACAAACCACACTTAAGCATTTCAGAAATATATACACAATACGCTGAACTTTAATAAAATTAAAAAAAAAAATCATATATGACAACAAATAAAAGTGAAAGGTGCTCGCTCACCCTTCATAAAACAAACATATATGTACCTTATTAATGTAAAAATATTATCAGTATAAAGCAACAGAAATTTCGTCAAACAAAGTCATCTTGTATCCTAGAGGAACCGTCGAAAGGGTACACCTAAAGTCTCTGAAAACCACTTCGTTTTCTGATGATCGCTTTTCAACAAGAAAATAAGTTTGTTCATTATGACTAATTTAAATATACATTTAAATTTAGTCTCATATCCGATCTTAACTGCATCAGAATTTAAGAAAAAAGCTCCTTTTATTCTATTGAATAAAATTTTAATTTAAAACAGTAAGCAAAGATATCAGCTTCAACTTCAAATGATGTCATCACAAAAAAAAACTAGTGATTGTTTTCAACAATTATGAAAATAATAATTTCAATATAAAGCTCCCTTTTGATTTTAAATGTTTATCAATAAAAATAAAAAAAGAAGTAAGTTGACTACCAAAGAAAAAAAAAACTATCAGTATATAAGCTGGAGTGTCGGATCAGTTTCATTTAAAAATGTTTATACATTTTTAAAAAGCAAAGCAAGCTTTCCAAAATAAATGTAGAAAGTGAAGAAAAAAGTCTATAGTTAGAAAAAATTATGTACCCCAAAAATTTTTAACGTTAACTTACTAACGTTGCATCAACTTTAAAAAAATTTAAATTAAGTATAAGAAATATTTCTATTTTAGTTGCTATTACTATAGAGTATGTATCTTCAGGAATTCAGTTTTACTTAAAAACAGAAAATCCTCACAAACTTTTAAGTAAACGCAGATAAAAATTAAAACGTTTTTATTTTCAAATAAAAAAAAAACTGAATATATCGCATCTATACACAGACGAATATTTACAACAACAACACCAACAACAAGAAGAACAAAAGACATCAATGACAAAAAAATAAAAAATATGTATTCAAAGATTGAAATAAACAAAATCTGTAATATAAACAAATTTCATATAGGCAGACTTTAACGCGAGACAAATTTAAGTATGAGAAAATATAAAACAAGCGTAAGTGTAAAAACATAATAAGATTAGGGAAGTCCAGACATATGATAGTATTTTATAGTACCAAATGTCGATACTGAAAACAATTTATTTCTATCTACACATAAATATTAGCGCAAATACACACACACACATAGCAGAATTCATATAAGAAATATCCAAGAAAATTTCAACAACACCCCACCTTTTGCAAATCATGACGAGCCTTAGATTCTCCCTCAGATATACATACACAAATTCCCATGATCATACATACATACATATACAATATATAAGATTAATCTCAACAACACAACACTCTCACCTACCTGAAATTACAGATAGTCTTAAACTTCTACAGACGTCTATACACATAGATTCTCACGGCTACATATTACAAGAACACCTCGCCCCTAATAAATCACAATCATCTTAAATTCTTACAAAAATATATACATACATACATACAAATAACCAAATTACCTCAACAACATCCTCACCTACCTCAAATCACGATCAGCCTTAAACTACTATAGACAGACATATCCACAAATCCCCATGGATACATATTTCGTCAACAACCCTGCCCACCCAAATCATGGTCAGCCTTAAACTCCTACAGACATACAAACACACAGATTCCCCCGGTTACATATTACTAGAATACCTCACCCCTCATATATCACAATCAGCCCTAAGCTCCTACAGAAATACACACATTGAAATTCCTACAAACATACACACACACACACACACACATACACACACACACACACACACACACATACACACGCAATCGATCTACCTCAACTACACCCCGCCCCTTCCAATCAAACCCTCACCTAAATTCTCACAGACAGACAGACACATCCGCAAATTCCTATGGTTACATATTACGGCAACAACGCCACCCACTCAGATCACGGTCAGCCTTAAATTCCCACAGTCTAGCAACACCTACATTAGCATTAGAAAAAATAACTTTCACGTTTTCCCGTCGTCATTAGGAAAAATCATTTTCCCGTCTGCATTTGAAAAAATTATATTCATTTTTTGCCGTCGGCATTTGAAAAAAATAGTAATCATGTATTGCGGTAGGCATTAGGAAAAATTATCATGTATTGCAGTAGGCATTAGGAAAAATTATCATGTTTTGCCTTCGGAATTACGAAAAATCATTAGATGATTAGGAAAAACCATTTTCATGATTTTCCCCGTCGTCACATACACACATAAAAACCGCCAAACTATGAACCGCCTTAATACATTCACACAAAATATTCCACATACAAACTTCCCACGGTCAGGCAGGCAGACAGACAGACAGACATACACTTAATGTAAACAAAAACTCCTAATATAAACAAAAAACTCCTAATGTAAACAAATAACTCCTAATGTAAACAAAAAAACTCCTAATGTAAACAAAAAACTCCTAATGTAAACAAAAAAAAAAACAAATTTCCAAGAATTTAACAATTTTCAAATTTTAATTACTCAAATTTAACAATTTCACCAACAATTTAAGAATTTTAATTGCCACAGGATGAACATTCCCCTACTACTGATTGTGATTGTCTATTACAACATTACTAATATAACAATTATAACAATCAAATCAAATTCAAAAATTCGCATTGTTAATATAACAATAAATTTAATTGACGTAACTTTGAAGTCTAACAAAAATAAATGTTGAAAAAATAAACAAATTTCAACAAACTATTTATTGATATATTTAATTGAAAATATTTTTCAGATTTTCCTTTAATTTACAATTTCGTTAATTTTATTTCCAAAAATCGTTGTAGGTGCAAAATCAATTAATTATTTAATTGATATAACAAAAAATTTAATTGTATTTACAAGCCATTTTTCTTATGTAATTTACGTCTAAATGTTTGCACTGTATAGTCTGTAAAAACTTGGAAATATATATATTGAATACACACACATATATATATATATATATATATATATGTATATATATACAACTACAACTACAACGTACAACTAATGTTAATGCATTTGTGTGCCTTTGCATGTGCGCAGAAAAATAAAAAATCATACACACATACATACATGCATGACGTTTGTACACGCGCTCATGCGTAGAAAAAAGCAATTATTACAAATTCTTCCGTCACGAAGTGTTTTCTTCTTTACTCTTATACCTACAATACTCAAACAAATTTCTTGCAAACAATGTTGTTAACGTTTGTTTTATAAGATTTCGCTCTAGTAAAGCATTTGAAAAATCCCTCATGTCTATTATATATATATATATATATATATATATATAATATATATATATATATATATATATATATATATATATATATATATATATATATATATATATATATATATATATATATATATATATATATATATGCGGTTAACCACATAATAGCTTACCATCTACATATTACAAACACACTCAAACGTACAATATGTAAAATAACAAGCATACACTAATCAACAGTACTTCTTTTGAGTGTTTGTTACAAACAAGCTGTCTTGCGATATCGCTTGTTACAACTGATATACACATACACCAATATATCCACCGTGCTTCGCTTATAGTACGACAGCATTTATTATTGGTTTAGTATAATACATGCGACGTGAATACATTTAAAAATCATGACGTTTTTACATTTCAAGACTGTTTACGCAGCTCTCTAATATATGTATATATATTGAATTGGACGAGGACACAAAACATTATTAAAGCAGAACTTCTTTTCATTCGACTTAAGCGGTTGTTCCACTCTGCTTCAAATAAAAATAATATTTTTTTTAACATTACGAATGAGAAAGCAAAACGTATTGACAGTACATGAGTACTCGTTTCTTTTCCCCTCGACTAAATAATATTTCTTTGATTATAAATTCTTATCTACGCACACGGTAGTGAGCCAGGCCAAGTTCTGGCCTCTGCACGCAGTGTGTACACTTACACGACGCCATTTGATCTGTTTTTACCCCATCAAAACCTTGTTCTCCTCAATCGTAAAATTATAAAATTTAAACCATAATTAGAATTAATACTCATAGGCAAAGTTTGAAAGTTTTACAATGAAAGCTTCCTCAGATATTGAGATGCAAAAATTGCATATTATATGACATACTCACTGACTCATTCAGCAAATTGACGAAGCACTTCTGCTATAGGTAAAGAGCTGAAATTTGGTAAACAATTAAACCTAATTAAGTAATGACCTAGGGCCAGAATATTTAAATATACCATTTAAGTATTTATTATTATCAGTTTCCAACGCAACTTGACACGAATGATAAACACTGGCTAAAAATATTTTAAGTGTAAAAAGTTGGAGGGATTACACTCATTATTTATTATTTATTTATTTACATGATATTAAACTTATATAAATATAAAACTAATATAATATTTAAATAGCACTAGCTAGTTTGGCTATCAGCTATTATAGTGTTTACATTTAAATTTGTATATTTAGTTGAGAAATATGGTTAGAAATTATTATATGTATGTAATTAATGAGCTCTAGGTCACTTTTTAACAACAATATAACAATTTTTAATAACGTTATAAATATTTATTATTTTATAATGTCGATATTTCGATATCCTCCGGATATCTTCTTCAGGACGGTATTTTTAAATAAATTTAACAGTTAAACAACAATATACACATAAATAACAGCAACACTAAATTTGTTTTTTGGTTTTTTGTTTTTATAAATTAAATTAAAAATTTTTTGTGATGAAAGTTAATAAATATTTTGTTTTTTGATTTTTTCTTTTTTTATTTTGAAAATCAATAAGAAATTTAAATTGAAAAATGAGGAAATGAATATTGTAATTTTTAAATTTGAAAATTATTATTTGAAAAAAAAAGTTATCGTTGAAGCTTCATAGTGAAGAGACGTTAAAGCGGATTTTTATTACATACATACATACGAAACAAATATAAAAAAAACAACAAAATCAAAAATCATACAGAAAATATTCGTAATACATATTCACCTTGATAAATAAGCTTATTGGCTTTATTAATATTTTTACATAGCAAGCAATAACAAAAACAAAAAAAAACCGTAAACTCAAACAAAGTACCCTTGAGGAATAATACTTTGTATTACCTGATTTACATTAAGCATTTTTTTCATGAAATTAGTTACATGAAAATTATTTATTTTCCAATAGGAGACCTGGGGGAACAACTTATATTAAAAAAGTTGCCAAAAATGCATCAGATCAGATTCATTCTACGTAATTTTTTATATAAAATTCTCTTTTATAGCTCTGGAATTAGCAAATATAAAAAGTTTCGTGCAACAAAATTCATGAAATTTCATAAAAAAATGCTTAATGTAAATCAGGCATATGAGTACCTCAAAGGAAAAAAAATTGAAGTGAGTTCACGGCAGAAATGCTTATTTTACTGTGAGTTCTGAATTTCTTAATGAAAACAATATAAATAATAAACCTGATGAAAGTCTTTTTCTAACGGAAATGGCACTTTTTCGTCATCGATCAACTTCGCTTTGTCCAATGCCAACTAGTGAATCGTTAACATTACCATTGCCTAGTACTTCTTCATTTCAGTCTGCGATACCATCCGCAGCGGGCTCGTGTGCATCACTAAACCAAGTTATTACTACAGATAATAGTAGCTCAAAACCCAAGGTACAAGTGGGAATGGACAGATATATAACTGTGGTAAAGCGTGGGCGAAGCCCAATTTCTTCAAAAATTTCATCTGCTCCAAAGATGTCTAGGGATAACGGCGCATCATCTACCAATCGTCAAAATCGTTTTTCATTATTGCAAGACAATAACGACAAGCCCTCTACATCATCGCAAGTCTTTTAAGCCACCACCTACTTATCTGAGAGAAAAAAATTCTAACGCTCTTAAAAAAACTACTGTCGACCATTGGTGAAAATACTTTTTACATCATTCCAATTAAATGAGGTATTATTGATGAAACTAAAATCCAAATATATAATGAAAAGGATTTCCGAATTTTTTTTAGTGAATTCGAGAAAAATAAAACAAATTTTTACACGTACCAACTTAAGAGTGCTAAAGGCCTACAGATAGTATTAAAGGGCATAGATTCATATGTTGAACCCGAAGAAGTAAAATGTGCACTTGTCGACCAACGATTTAAGGTAAAAAATTTTACCAACATAATTAATAGAGAAAAGGGCCCCAACCCCTATTTCGGGTTGAACTGGAGCCGAATGACATACAATTGAAAAAAATGAAACCCATCCAATTTATAGCGTAAAGTATCTCTTACATCGAAAAATCATAGTTGAAGAACCACGTAAGCATTCAGGTCCCGTAAAGTGCCATAATTGCTAAGAATATGGCCATACGAAAACTTACTGCAAGTTACCTTCAGTGTGTGTTATCTGCGGTGAATTGCATGGTACTGCTAGCTGCACTAAGCCAAAAGATCAAGCAGAAAAAAAAACAATGTGAGTTCGATGCAGTAAATTTACTGATTACTAAAAAAATTCAGTAAATTTTTACTGCTAATGAAATTTAATTTGCCTTACCAGTAAAATCGTAGGGCAAAGTTTTTTCATTTAAATTTTGAAAGTTTTGTATGAAAAACATTTAGCCACTTGGTAGAATTTCATTATGAATACAAGCTTTACTGATTACTGAAAATTCAATGCACCTCATCATATAACAAATCATTTAGGCAATTTATAAAAATTGTAGAAAACAATTTTAGTAATCACTAAAAATTTACTTGTTAAATATTTTGTATTCTTTTTACTGAAACTTTAGTGGTACTGCAGTGCTCATTTATGGTAAATGCCTTTACTTTTACTTTTTAATTTTTAATTCCTGTTGTTCATCGTTTAGCTGTTGCTGTTCTTGTTGTTGTGTACGCATTGCAATTAAAATAAATTCAGTAAATTGCGACTTTGACTCGCGCACATTCGGTTTTGAGCATTTTTTTTATTTAGCGTTATTCTTTTTTTCAGTTAAAACGATTTTTTCAGTTTTATCGCTTTTTTCTCGCTTTGGCGTTTTTTTCTCTTTTTGGGTTTTTTTTAATTTTCGCAATTTAATTTCATTTTGCCGATTTTTTTAGTTTTGGCGATTTTTTTAATTTTGGCGATTTTTTGTTTTTGGGGTTTTTTAGGCGATTTTTTTGTTTCAGTGGTTTTAATTTGGCGATTTTTCCGGTTTCTCGCGATTTATTTTAGTCCTAGAAATTTTTTTAATCTGGTGCTTTTTTCGTTTTGGCGTTTTTTTTTTTGTTTTTGGTGATTTTTTTAGATTTGGCGATTGTATATTTTTTTGATTTTTTAGTTTTACCGTTTTTGAAAATTTCAAGAGTTTTGCTCTTACGGTTTCCAAGATACAGCAAGTTGTCAAAATTTTAAAGTCAAAATTGCATTAACTGATGGAACACCCATTGATATAAATTTTTTAAATTTAGTGTTAATTGTTGTAGTCTGTATAAAAATACACTAACTTTTAAAATTTCAAGTGTATATATGTACATACAATTGTATGTATATTACATGGGATTTTAACATTTTTCTTTGTTCGTTTTGGAACACCCTTTAATTTTTAACTCGCATGTATTTGTTGTTGTAGTAGCCAAATGTCTACACACTGTGTCCAAATTTTAGGTCCGTAGCTCTTACGGTTCATTTTCACCTTTGGTGTACGGAACCCTAATAAAGTAATTATCAAGTTAAATAATACAAACAAAAACCAGAAAATTCCTATGTATATACAACATTTTAAATATGTTTGTATTGCTTCTTTCAAACACTAATACACTTATACATATGTAGCTCACACCGATTTGACAACGCGGTGTGAATCTCAGCAAAATTTGTTATTGTATTGTGAAAAAGAATTTTACACCCTAGCGTATAGATGTTTACACATCAAAAATGTAGTAATTGTGGAGGTAATCACACAGCTAACTATAGAGGGTGCCCTGTATTTTCTTTCGTTAAACAGGCTATGGGTCAAAAACCCAAGCTAACTCCAGCTCTACAAGTAAACGCGAACTCCGACACTTTTGCTCAAATCAGCCAACCAGTTACTTCACGTGTATCGTATGCTGATGCTGCTAAGACTAGTTCAATTCCCACGCAAAATGTTCCACCGCCAAATAATTCAACGAATTCAAACTCAAGTTTTAACTTTAGTCGCCTTGAAGCTACTATTGAGAATCTGGTGCTAACTATAAACAACTTTACTACAAATATGGCAAGTATGATGCAAGAAATGCTGCGAATGCAGAATACACTGCTTCAAGCATTAGTTAATAAACCATGAACACGTTAAAAATATGTTTCTGGAACGCAAACGGCATTCGCCAACATAAAAATGAACTTGGGCACTTCCTCATGGAAAAAAATATTGATATAATATTGGTTTCTGAGACTCATTTGACCTCAAGAAGCTTATTTAAAATAAATGTTTACACTTTATATGATACAAAGAACCCGAGAGAGAGAGCATGTGGTGGATCAGCAATTCTGATTAAGTCAAGACTCAAGCACTATGTCCTTGACAACGTTAGTGAAGAATATTTGCAAGCAACGAATATTTTCGTAGAAAATTTTTGTGCGAATTTCATGATATCATCAATTTACTCACCTCCCAGATTTTCAGTTAGCGAAGATCAGTATGAGAAGTTCTACAAATCGCTTGGATCTTGTTTCGTGGCAGCTGGTGACTACAATGCAAAACATACCTACTGGGGATCGCGTCTTGTTACACCCAGAGGTTGAGCTTTGTTGAATACAATTTCAAAAATGGGCTTAGATGTCATTTCGAGTGGGGAGCCTACTTACTGGCCTACTGACGTAAGAAAAATTCCAGATGTTATAGATTTTGCCGTCACGAAAAATATTCATAGGGACTTAATTCATGTAGAGGCCTCTCTAGATCTGTCCTCCGATCACTCTCCAATAATAGTTACAATTTTCAACCCACTAAGGAGTGATTTAACTAACTCATATGTGAAGATGATTAATGGAATCAACTGGCTGGTATTCAAAAAATATCTTAGTAGTCACTGCGTAGAAAACATTCAGCTTAGATCATGCGATGATATTGAATTTAATATTGCCAATCTTAACGAAAATATTAAACAGGCTGCTGAACACGCCACTACCTCCTATCCGCAGACCGGCTTTAACAGAATTTATTCTACGGAAATTGAACGTCTTGTATGTGAAAAAAGGAGAGCTAGAAGAGAATGGCAACAACACAGATCACCCCTAAATAAAATCAGACTTAAAGAATGTACTAAACGACTCAAAGAACTGCTATCGTCGGAAAAAACTGCACTACTGGAAAAGTATTTAGAAAGTCTTGATGTAACGTACGCATCTAATTACTCTTTATGGCGCGCTACTAGAAATCTTAAAAGACCCACTGATCTTAAATCACCACTGCGTACTGCAACCGGAGGCTGGGCAAGAAGCGATAGTGAGAAAGGAAACTTATTTTCTGAGCATTTAAAATCTGTTTTCACTCTCAACTCATGTACGGGTGCTGCTGATTTACCGAGTGTAGTTTCTCTAAGTAGTAGGGAACTACCGATCCTGGCTCAATTAAAATTGTAAAATTGTTGCTGAAATTTGTGGGCTGAAATTGTTGCTGAAATTGTTAAATTTGGGTATTTAAAATTTGAAAATTGTTAAATTCTTGTTAAATTCTGTCTGTCTGCTTGACCGTGGAAATTTGTGTGTAGAATATTTTGTGTGAATGTATTGAGGCGGTTCATAGTTTGGCGGTTTTTATGTGTGTATATGCCGACGGGGAAAATCATGAAAATGATTTTTCCTAATACCAATGGTGAAATAGTGATTATTAATTTATCCTTATGCCTACGGCAATACATGAATATTATTTTTTCAAATGCCGACGGAAAAATGATTTTTCCTAATGACGACGGGAAAACGTGAAAGGTATTTTTTCTAATGCTAATGTAGGTATTGCTAGACTGTAGGAACTTAAGGCTGACCGTGATTTGAGTGGGTGGCCTTGTTGCCGTAATATATAACCATAGGAATTTGTGGATGTGTCTATCTGTCTGTGAGAATTTAGGTGATGGTTTGATTGGAAGGGGCGGGGTGTAGTTGAGGTAGATCGATTGCGTGTGTATGTGTGTGTGTGTGTGTATGTTTGTAGGAATTTCAATGTATGTATTTCTGTAGGAGCTTAAGGCTGATTGAGATTTATGAGGAATGAGGTGTTCTAGTAATATGCAACCGGGGGAATCTGTGTGTTTGTATGTCTGTAGGAGTTTAAGGCTGACCATGATTTGGGTGGGGCGGGGTTGTTAACGTAATATGTAGCTATGGGGATTTGTGGATGTGTCTGTCTATAGTAGTTTAAGGCTGATCATGATTTGAGGTGGGTGAGGATGTTGTTGAGGTAAATTGGTTATGTGTATGTATGTATGTATTTCTGTAAGAATTTAAGATGATTGTGATTTATTAGGGGCGAGGTGTTCTTGTAATATGTAGCCGTGAGAATCTATGTGTATAGGTGTCTGTAGAAGTTTAAGACTATCTGTAATTTCGGGTAGGTGAGAGTGTTGTGTTGTTGAGATTAATCTCGTATATTGTATGTGTATGTATGTATGACCATGGGAATTTGTGTATGTATATCTGGGGAGAATTTAAGGCTGGTCATGATTTGTAAAAGGTGGGGTGTTGTTGAAATTTTCTTGGATATTTCTTATATGAATTCTGCTGTGTGTATTTGCGCTGGTATTTATATGTAGGTAGAAATAAATTGTTTTCAATATCGAGATTTGGTACTATAAAATACTATCATATATCTGGACTTCCCTAATCCTAGTATGCTTTTATACTTTAGATTGCTTTATATTTTCTCATGGTTAAATTTATCTCGCGTTAAAGTCTGTCCGTGTGAAATTTGTTTATATTACAGATTTTGTTTATTTAACTACATCCGTCTTCTTTGACTGAAAGAGTTTTCTACACACAGAGAAAAACCAACTCAACAACTAAAATCAGTAAAATCCATGCTGAATTAATAAGAAACATTAACGAAGGTTTAGTTATATTGAAAGTTCTTTTTTCAATATGGACAAAATATTAATTTACAGTATTCATTTATTAAACTCATTAGTTTGTAGATATCTCAATATACATTTTCTATTATATTAAAAATTATTGAATTAATGTGACGAATTCTTATTTTTAAGCTGCAGATTTTCCCTGAGTGTATGGATTGTTTATATTTGCATTGTGCTTTAAGTAAACGACGCTTCATATATTTTCATCATGTAGATCTAATAAATACTTAAGCATTGATAAGAAATTTGATATGTATACATACATATCTACAATTTGATTTTATGTATGTATGTATGTATGTATGTATGTATGTATGTATATATGTACATACAAATAAGTGTTTAACTCAATCTTTGAATACATTTTTTAATTTTTTTTGTCATGTGATGTCTGTTGTTGTTGTTGTTATAAATATTCGCCTGTGTATAGATGCGAAATATTCATAGTTTTTTTTATTTGAAATTAAAAACTTTTTAATTTTTATCTGCGTTTACTTAAAAGTTTGTGAGGATTTTCTGTTTTAAGTAAAATTAAATTCCTGAAGATACATACTATAGGGTTGCATTTGTTTCCTCGTTTGTATAGCCAAAACAAATAGACCATGGTATTAGTGTTGTAAAAAGCGGCTACTTTTGAATACTCAGTACTACTTGATACTTTTTCAATTGGCTTTTTCTTCAACACATTTCTTGTCAACACCAACTGTTTTAAAATTTTCTCATCCATGTTTGCTAAGGGCAAATAACAGGTATCAGCAATCAGATCAGCTTATCAGGACCTGGTCTGGTTTTCAGATCAGCTTTTCAGGTGCTGGTCTGGTTTTCAGATCAGCTTTTCAGGACCTGGTCTGGTTTTCAGATCAGCTTATCAGGGCCTGGTCTGGTTTTCAGATCAGCTTTTCAGGACCTGGTCTGGTTTTCAGATCAGCTTTTCAGGACCTGGTCTGGTTTTCAGATCAGCTTTTCAGGACTTGGTCTGGTTTTCAGGTAGCTGGTATAGTTTGGAGATCAGCTTATCAGGTATCGGATGAGGTTATAGCAAATAGATGTATCAAGTTTAAAGTTAGATTAATAACTAAAGTCAATCTTTTATGAGAAGTAGTTTATATAGTTATGAAATAGTCAAATTGCTTTCTGTGGCGACCATTATTTAATGCATTGTCTTTGCTTATCACTAAAAAGCCATATTTATCCCTCCAACACTCTCGACAAATTTCTTGGAACTTTTCATAACTCATATCGCTGCCAACATGATCCCTATAAACATGCTTCATATTTGTCTCATCTTGCTTAAAAATTATAATAACATTTGCATTGTCTCTTATTAAATGTTTGGGAATTCTAGTATAAGTTTGGCACAAGTATAATGAATCAACATCCCTATGCCGACCCATACAAAAATATGAACGTATATTATTCTGCTTCTCACATACAACATCGTCAAATATCATAATTCAATTAGTTTTAGCTTCGTCAGGTGGAATAACTGATTCATTATCAGTGAATATATAATATTCCATTCCTTTAATTGGTGAAATTAGTTTCCTCAAGTACTCATATTTGGGTTGATAAAGAAATTTTGAGTATAAATAGATGTTTTCAAACTTGAGTCCATTAGGATTTTCTAGTAAGCCGATCATAACATTAGTCTTTCCACAATTTGATGGCCCCACTATTAGAGCACGAATAGAATTTGGTAAGAGGGGGCTATGCTTTATTTTTGAAGTGATGTTCGATGATTCATCAATATTACGAACTAAAATATTTTTATGTTGTTTCACTAACTGCATTTTTGTAACTAAATACATTTCATAAATGTTACCTCTTATTATAGAAAAAATCAAATAATATGGTTATACGATATCAGAAAACGTTTAGTCATAAAAACACCTTCGTTGGAGGAGGTATAGTAGATAAAATAATAAACTCTCTACCTGTTGAACTTCATCTTCCTGGATATCAGTACTGTGGACCTGGAACAAAACTACAAAAACGTTTGAATCGAGGTGATAAAGGAATTAGTTTATTGGACTCTGCTTGTAAAGATCACGATATAGCTTATTCAAAAAATAAGGATTTAAGCACTAGACATAAAGCTGATAAAATACTTGAAAATTCAGCTTGGGATCGAGTTTTATCAAAAGATAGTCGTATTGCTAAAAAATCATTTGCCTATATGGTTACTAACGCAATGAAAGCCAAAACAAAATTTGGTATGGGTGTGGAGAAAAAGAAAAATGTTAAAAAGAACAAGCTAAATGATAAAAAACTGTTTAGAACATCAATTAGAGCTGCAACAAAAATACTAAAGAAGGAAAAACCATTAGATATTAACTCAGCAATTAAAATTGCCCGAAAAACTATCAACAAATCATTAAAAGGAAGAAAATCTCAAATTATAGTACCAAGTGTAATACGTGGTTTTTTGCCTCTAATACCGATTTTAACTGCTCTGGGTGCAATTGGTAGTCTAACAACTGGAGGTGCTGCTATAGCAAAAGCTGTAAATGCAACAAAGAATGCAAAAAATCAACTTGATGAAGCAACTAGACATAATAGAGCGATGGAATCTATAGCAGTTGGAAAGGGACTTTACTTAAAACCATATAAAAAGGGTTATGGTTTAGTTTACACAGAAGAATCAAAAAACTCTTAGAGATGCTACCCAACAGATCACTATCTGATGTGGACATAAACCGTTTCTCTATAAATATTCCACATTTTAGAGGAGTTTTCATGTTGAATACTCTACCAAAACGAACAAAAAAAAAATAGAATGTGGAATAATCAATTTAGACGTATCAACAGGACCTGGTACACATTGGGTAGCATATTATAAAAACAACAATGAAAAAGAATATTTCGACAGCTTTGGAAACTTACAACCTCCTTCGGAAGTAGTCAAATATCTTGGTAGAAATATAAAATACAACTATAATCAACATCAGAATTTCAATACATTTACCTGTGGTCATTTATGTCTTAAATTTCTTTATGAAATAACTGAAAATATTAAATAAAAAAGCACAAACATTTATATTTTACAAAACTCTTTCATGTATTTTTATTTATAATTTAAAATACAAAATTATTATATATTATTGCCAAATTGGAAATTGGGAATTTTGAATTAGAAATTCACTCAGCTCGCTTTCAACAATTAAGCTTTGTTCACCTTCTCTACTTAAGCAATATGATCCGCTCGAGAGTTCTTTAATTTCAGCATCGGTTAAAGCATTATATCGCTTTGGGAGGAACATTATGTGGTTTTCCATTTCAACTTTTGGTGTTGGCCCATATTTTGTTGTTACTCTTGACACTTTTCGAATGGTGTATTTAGTTGATGTCTCAAGCTCCTTTATGTGGATTAAGGTTTTATTTTTTAGTGAATTAAATTTTGATGTTAGATTTGTTGTAGACTCCATTTTTTATTTACTTCTGCTCACTTTAAATGTTTAACTGAAAATGATCTTAAAAGTAGCGATGATGACTTCTAGAAGGCTAATCGAAAATATTTATGGTGAAATAGTGAATAAGTGGGGGATAGTGATAGACACAAAGAGATGGTTATAGAGAGAAAAGGGATAGAGAGAGAGAGATAGAGTGCTAAAAAAGAAGTATGGAATATAGATGATGGTATAGATATTTTAAATATCAAAAGATAGTACTTTAAAAATTTAGAGAGCAAATTAGTCTTAAAGAAACCTTCAAACAATCATCATTCATTAATTTATCGGCAAATATAATGAGCCAAATTAGACGTACTCTAAACCAATTTTTAAGAGATTTCGAAAGCTTTAGGCTTTTTGATCATTGGGAGATGATCAAATTTTTCGAAAATATGCTAGATGAGAACGAAGAATATGGTATCATGGAAGATGAAGACAACACAGAAGGGCACTTCAAAAGCTGTCCTTGGTATGATCCTGAGTGTGAGGAAGGACCTGATACTTGCAGATGTACAATATATTTTTTGCGCAAAGGTATATTAGAAAATTTAATAATTAGATACTATGAAATGTTTCCATCATTATAATAAAAATAAATAAAATAAAATTAAAATGTATTATTAATATAAATAAAATTAAATTAAATTAAATTATTCCTTGTTTTGTATTATTTTTTAAATTAAATTTAGGAATCATTTATTCGAATAGAAAATTAGAGAAACTTGTATTTTGTGAAAAATATAAGGACTTATCCGATTATCTAAATTGTTTCTCTTTATGAAAATATGAAATTTAATGGAATTTCATAATATTGTGAAATTCAATTTATTTTGTGCAGAACCTCTCAGGGAAAACAAGAATGTGCATGTTTAAGCGATATGAAAACTAGAATTTGCAAATAAGCAAAAACGAAAGTTTTTTTTGGGATCAACGGAGTAAAGCCAATAAAGAAATAAACACCATTCACATATTTCATTCTCTTTTCAATATTTTATTTTATTTTTTTTTTCTTAAAAATTTATTTACATATGTATGTACAATAGTTTTTCTTAAAAATTCATATACATTTGTACAATAGTTTTTCTTAATAAATAGGATTTTATTTACAACCATTTTTCTTAATAAATAGGATTTTATTTACAACCATTTTTCTTAATAAATAGGATTTTATGTACAATAATTTTTCTAAATAAAAAGGATTTTATTTAAAATCATTTTAACAACAATAAATAGGATTTTATTTACAATAACGTTTCTTAATAACTAAGATTTTATATACAATTTAAAAATTAACTACTTAACTAAAAATTAACTAATTTTAGCTATTTTCTTGCGTTCTAGCAATTTCATCTAGCAACATATCAAGTTCGTATTCAGGGTTAGTTTCCTTAATACGAAAATGATACCATGCATATGTGTTAATATTATTTGACCTAATTTTTCTCTTATCGTCTCCATAACTTAAGACTACCTTATTTAATTTACTGGCATATACATATATGGTGAAGCTTAGATTTAAATGTTAACATATTATCGTATACATTAGTCTTATTGAATAAACAGTTTCTATAAGTAGCTAAACTATATTTATCTAATATGGATCTTTTTACCCCCTTTGATTTTTTAACGTCATTTTGATTTTGTACACTGAATAAGTACATTTTTGATCGCAGCCCAACAAATTCTGTCATTATCTTACCGCAGTTTTCATCTTTCATCATGCCTAAAACTTTTTTATTTATTAATGGGAAATTATAAGTATTGTCCGTGGGATAGTCCGATGTATCAAAATGTTCTTCTATGTCATTTTTTATGTCAGCGTAAAAGTCATCCGTCTTTATTGAATATATAAAAGAGTCCGTGTCCATATAGTTCAATGAGAGTTTTGTCTTAAACTTAGGTTGCATGTACCCGTAATGAAAATTATACATTTTCCATTTGGACAATTCAAGTACACAAAATACTAAGTAAATTAGTTTATTGTAGCAGGTTTTGACTCTACTCATTTCGATTGCTACCAGATCTTCGGAAAATATAGATAAACTATGAAAATTTGGTTTTGATATGCAATCTTGAGCCCCCAAATGGTTCCGATTCGTTCTCTCCCAATTATTGACAATTTTAACATCTCTCCTCTTATCCACATTTTCCATGGTTTTACCATAGACTGCATTATTAAGTAGTTTGAAAAAGTTTTTTTCAAAGCATTTTTAGCACTGGCTCTATATCTGGTATTTAGGTCAATATAGCCTTTTAACCATGGAGATTGTTTAAATGCTAGAATACGATGTGTTTTCTTTAAAACTAAGCCATTTTCTAAGCATTGCTTAAGAACTCTAAAGTGTTTCACGTATGATTGCTTTGTAGAGAAATCGGTTATCAACTTGTTATACTTCGCTTGCAGTGGTTTTTTATTTTCAGCGCAAAAAGGTAGGTCATTATGCAAGTTATGTAAGTGAGAAGGATAATCTAAAGTGACCTCAAGAAACTCTGAGGGCTTCTCTTTATCGAAATCTTCCAAATATTTGTTATTCGCTTTCGAATATCTTTGGGTACACTGTACGATTCCCAAACGTATACCTTTTTTCATAAAATTGTACATGTCTATGTCCGTCAATAATTCTAGTTCAATTTTTGTGTATTTTAACATTGCATCTTAGGAAAGTCCAGGTACGGTGTAGTATTGACATGGATCCAGCTCATAAATACCATTACAAACTTTTCTAAAGTTCTCGAAAATATCTGTCAGTAAGAGGACATCTGTTTTTAAGTAAAGTTCCATGTAATCTTTCATTGTTTTACAACCAAAAGTATTCCATACCTCTATTCCTCTAACGAACACTCTTTATTGTACAACTTATTAAAGAAATCACTGCGTGAAGGCAGCTGGCACTCGTCTAATTTTTTGAATAAATTTAGGTACTCATAGGGGAAAATACCTTTCTTCTTAATAAGCTGAAATTCTTTTTCTGATTGAAATAAGGACCTTATAGTGTTAAAATCATTATCCGACAAATTGCAGGCTAATGATTCTAAACTCTCAGCCATAAAGCGTAATGTATCAAGAAATCTTATTTCAAAATTATGACCATCGCTCATTTCTGTAAATTGCAAGAGTGATATATAAAGCTCCTTATTGAGAGGGAGTACTTTCAGTTGCATAGAAATTTCACCTAGTTCTTTAATAAAAAGATGTGAGTCATAATTTGAGTAATTGTGAAAGTAAACTGGTATAAACTTGGGAATTTGCTAATTCAAATTACAGTTATTGTGGGCTGCACCTCTATATTTACCGCTAATGTGACAATGATCTCTAACGAGATCTTTACCTAGAAATTTTTGACAAATATGACAATTCACCGCACTATAGAAATTATAAATATCAGAAGGGGATAAAGTATCCATTTGCCTATTATTTACTAAATGATTATTATAAATATCCTCACAATCTTTAATTAAAAATGAAACAAATTTTTGTGAAGCATCTTTCTCTGTATAAACCCTTAATTTATCTAACTTATTGCTATGGAGACACTTAATGTAGTAACTAAAAGCACAAGGAGTGTGCTTTTTGACAAGACTGGTTTTACTACTCACGTTATTACTAATGTCTTCCAGGATGCATTCGAAGTCTGCGTACATCCATTTTCCTCTGATGCCCCTTAAAACTTAGAAGTGCTTCTGGACCTGACGGCATAGTTGTCACGATTTTGCCGCATTCTGCCTTATGGCTACTCATACCATTTTCGTTATGAGTATACTGTAGGCAGCTATTACAAATATGTAGCTTACTTTTGTGTTTTGTAATCTGCGTGTGTAAGTCTGTGAATGACAAAAAATATACAAAAGTTTATTAGTAAAATGTACATAGTATAAAATATAAAAAACAAGTATATGTATCATTAAAATTAAAGAGTATTAGTATAATTTTCTAACTTACTTTGATATGTCTTTTATCAAAATGTAGTGATGAACTTCACCATTCTCCAAAAGCAACAAGTTGACATGCTTTACTTTTTCATCCTTGGTCACATAATAGGGACCGATGATTTGATCTGCTCCCTCATCGTACCCAAACACATTAACACTTATTGCTGGATTATTTACTTCGAACTCCTTAATTTTGTTTAGTGCTAATGGGTAAGTTCAGTTTTTGAAATTTAACGCTACACCATTTCGCGTAACAATCGTCTCTGCAGAAATGTCCTGATTATTATAAGAACTGCAACGTTTTGGCCGATCGTATTTTGTAGTATGCATGGCAGCGATTATACACTACTTGAAGCAATATTCATCACTATTTTCAATATTGATGCATGCAAATTTTCTTAATAGTTTTTCTGGAGTAGATATCCAACTTGATCCTTTGACTAGCGAAGATTTGTTGATGTTGATTTCTGCTCGAACTATGCGTGACAAAGTCCAACCAGAATCTCACTCTTCAAATTCGGACATTTTGGTTGAAATCTCCTCAATCTGTTTACGGAATCATTCTTCAATATTATCTACCTTCGTCAGCAAACTCATTTTGGCTACATGTGTTATAATACACAACTCCAATTCTTCTTCTACAATTTTGATGTACTCCGCTACAATACTCACATGAAATTTAATTATTATATGTTTAGACAAAGACATTTGAAGTCTCTCAATAAAAATATTCATGTTTTCGTTAATAAATTCTTCCAAGAGAAGTTGGTCCCTTTTTATTTAGTATTACCTATGTGGCGATATGGTTTTTGAAGGCTTTCGATATTTTGTAATATCTCACATCCTCTTCGACTTCTTCTCTCCTAGCATGCGAAGTACTCATTGGAGTTGGCAGACACCTTGTTGATGAGCTTGTTGTTGTAGTTGCTGCTCTTGTTGATGATAATTAAGAGGTTGCCATTGCATCAAATTGGAATACTGCTCCATTTGATTAACTGGTGTGACGGGATTATAATTGTAACTTGGATACTCATATTGCATTGGTACTCCTGCTGCCAAAAACTGATTACTCCATGACATTGGTGTAGGGTAACAGTTAGGCATACCGTATTGTTGATATTGAGGATACTGTAGAGAAGGGTGCTGCTGGTGATGAAATGAATTTATCTGCTGTTGACGATTTTGAACAAATGTTTGCGGTTGCTCTTGATTTGTATCCCGACTTACGACCATTTGATCCTGCACGCTATGACTTTTCACATGATCCAAATAGGACTTTTGGTATTTGTATACCTTATGGCATCTATTACACTGATAACCTGTATAACTCATTTTTAATTATTTTATTGTTATAAAACTTTAACACAATTGCTGATGATACTACTTGTAAATAGAATAAAGTACTGATGTGTTGGTTAGAAAAGTTGGCGTATTTATACGAAAATTAGTAGCAGTATTCTTGCAGAATTCACAGTTTTAACTTTTTGTTTCTCTGCTGATGACTGTACTTAGTTGAAACTTTGCTGCTTTAAAATAATCGCAGACGAAGAAAATGATTTCGTTGCAAAATATAAATGTATTATAAACAGCCACAAAATATTCCACGCACAAGTTCTTTCGATCGCACATACATATATACATACATACATCATACACATACACACATACACATACATACATACATGCATCATACACATACATACATGCATATATACATACATACATACATGCATTCAAATATATTTCTTAAACAAATAAACAGAATATACGTTTACCAGCGACAAACAAGCTGGACCCCCACACACAAGCATTAGGAGTGTTCACATACACGAGAACGTTTTATAAATAAATAAAATAATTTATTTAATTATTTTATTTTGTAACAATTTATTTATTGTTTATTTATAAACAATTTATTAGCGTGAGGAAATCACACAAGCACATTCCCATGATTCATATGAAACCATAGGAACTAGTAGTCATCAAATCTGCTTTCTCTGATATTACGATAACAAATTGTTACAGTCTGGCAACACTTGGAGCATTAGAAAATAATAATCATGTTTTGCCGTCGGCATTTGAAAAAAAAAAATAATCACGTTTTGCCGTAGTCATTAGGAGTAGTAGGGAACTGGGGTTCCTGGGACAATTAAAATTGTTACATTGTTGCTGAAATTGTTAAATTGTGGGCTGAAATTGTTAAATTGTGGCTGAAATTGTTAAATTGTTGCTGAAATTTTAAAATTCTTGGAAATTTGTGTTTTCGGCGGCGCTTTGATGTTTTTTGTTTACATTAGGAGTTTTTTTTGTTTACATTAGGAGTTTTTTGTTTACATTAACTTTGTGTGAACGGGTGATTTTTTTGGGTTACATTAATTGTGATAACGGGTGATTTTTTTTTGAGGTTTCATATGAGTGTATATGCCGACGGCAATACATGATTATTATTTTTTTCAAATGCCGACGGCAAAACATGTTTATTAATTTTTCCTAATGCCGACGGCAAAACATGATTATTATTTTTTTCAAATGCCGACGGCAAAACATGATTTTTCCTAATGACGACGGGAAAACGTGAAAGTTATTTTTTCTAATGCTAATGTTCGTGTTGATAGACTGTGAGAATTTGGACGTGATTTGAGTAGGTGGCGTTGTTGCCGTATTATGTAACCATAGGAATTTGTGGATGTGTCTGTCTGTCTGTGAGAATTTAGGTGAGGGTTTGATTGGCAGGGGGCGGGGTGTAGTTGAGGTAGATCGATTGTGTGTATGTGTGTGCGCGTGTGTGTGTGTGTGTCTGTGTGTCTGTGTATGTTTGTATTAATTTCAATGTACATATGTATTTCTGTAGGAGCTTAAGGCTGATTGTGATTTTTGAGGGGCGAAGCATTCTATTAATATGTAACCGGGGGAATCTGTGTGTTTGTATTTCTGTAGGAGTTTAAGGCTGACCATGATTTGGGTGGGCAGGGTTGTTGACGTAATATGTAGCCATGGGAATTTGCGAATGCGTCTGTCTACAGTAGTTTAAGGCTGATCGTGATTTGAGGATCTTGTTGAGGTAATTTGGTTATGTGTATGTATGTATCTGTTTCTGTAAGAATTTAAGATGATTGGGATTTATTAGGGACGAGGTGTTCTTGTATTATGTAGCCGGGAGAATCTATGTATATATGTCTGTAGCAGTTTAAGACTATTCATAATTTAGGGCAGGTGAGTGTTGTGTTCTTGAGATTAATTCTGTAATTGTATATGTATGTATGTATGACAATGGGAATTTTTATATGTATATCTGGGGGAGAATTTTAGGCTGGTCGTGATTTGTGAAAGGTGGGGTGTTGTTGAAATTTTCTCGGATATTTCTAATATGAATTCTGCTATGTGTGTGTGTATTTGCGCTAATGTTTATATGTAGATAGAAATAAATTGTTTTCAGTATCGACATTTGGTACTATAAAATACTATCATATGTCTGGACTTCCCTAATCTTATTATGTTTTTATACTTACGCTTGTTTTATATTTTCTCATACTTAAATTTGTCTCGCGTTAAAGTCTGCCTATATGAAATTTGTTTATATTACAGATTTTGTTTATTTCAATCTTTGAATACATTTTTTTTTTGTCATTGATGTCTTTTGTTCTTCTTGTTGTTGGTGTTGTTGTTGTAAATATTCGTCTGTGTATAGATGCGATATATTCAGTTTTTTTTTTATTTGAAAATAAAAACGTTTTAATTTTTATCTGCGTTTACTTAAAAGTTTGTGAGGATTTTCTGTTTTTAAGTAAAACTGAATTCCTGAAGATACATACTCTATAGTAATAGCAACTAAAATAGAAATATTTCTTATACTTAATTTAAATTTTTTTAAAGTTGATGCAACGTTAGTAAGTTAACGTTAAAAATTTTTGGGGTACATAATTTTTTCTAACTATAGACTTTTTTCTTCACTTTCTACATTTATTTTGGAAAGCTTGCTTTGCTTTTTAAAAATGTATAAACATTTTTAAATGAAACTGATCCGGCACTCCAGCTTATATACTGATAGTTTTTTTTTTCTTTGGTAGTCAACTTACTTCTTTTTTTATTTTTATTGATAAACATTTAAAATCAAAAGGGAGCTTTATATTGAAATTATTATTTTCATAATTGTTGAAAACAATCACTAGTTTTTTTTTGTGATGAAAGTAGTATGTTTATGGTGTTTCGTTATCAAAAATCCCATACATTTTTGGGATCATGCAGAGTTGGAAACATGGTGTAAGAAATCTACTGGTAGTAAGTTATATGCAAGCATTTCGAAATGCATTTTCCATCCCTGAATGTTATTTCTATTAGGGCGGATCCGATCGCTGAGCAGCTTCGGCAACTGGGCTGGCACGGATTGGCTTGGCTTGGGTTGGCTTGGCTTGGCTTGGCTTGGCTTGGCTTGGCTTGGCTTGGCTTGGCTTGGCTTGCCTGGGTTTGGCCGGGGTTTGGGTGGGGGTTTGGGTGGGGTTGGTTAGGATTTGTATACTAATTTTGTATGAGAAAAGTAACAACGATGATATAAGTGCTACCCTATTGTATTGTTGTTCTGTTGTTAAAAGTTCTGTTGTGGTTTTTTTTTTCGTTGATATGTATGAATGTGTGTTTGAAACAGTTGATTTAATTAAGTTGTTTGAATACAAAAGCTTGATCCTAACCATACACAACAAAGTTGATAAGAAATAAAAACCCAAAAATAAATATACTATTACATATATATATATTTTATTTATTAATGTGCTTGAAATTTTTTAAAAGTTCTGTTGTGGTTTTTTCATTGATATGTATGAATGTGTTTGGTATAAAAACTTGTAGGTACACATATCTTTTTCTATATAAATGAGGTTTGTTTACAGCTAATAAAATAATTCTTAGTTTAAAAGTTCTTTCTAACGCACTCACGTAATAAGTTCTAAAAAGAAAGCAACGTAAAAAAATGAACGATAGATTTATTTGTGAATTTTGTAAAAAATTATTTACATTGAATAATAATTTAAGACGTCATATTCAACGGTTTCATAATGGTCCTTCCTCATCGTTTAAGTGTACGACCTGCAAAAAACATTTCTCAGATAGAGAGGAATGGCACCGACACACACACACTGAAACAGAAGGTAATAACAATGGTGAAAATATAAATATTTTTTGTGATGATTGTGAAAAAGTTATTCTAAGAAAAAAGTGGTCTTATCATAAAAGAACAAATGAACATAAATATAATTGTTCTAAGAGATCAGATAAAGATGATGATGTTGATAATTTAAAACGTATAAAATCTTCATTCAGCAATCGTATTGCAACATATTTGATTGAAAATGAGAATGAAAATGAGTTAATACCTGAGAGTTTTCTAGCTTCAATCAGAGAAAAGGTGATAAGATTATTATGTAAGCATATACAAGAACATGATAACATAAAATTCAACATTGAGTTGTTCGCTGAATACATATTGATAAAGGAAGATAATGATGATGATGTTGATAATTCATCTATGATTGATATAAAGTCACATCAGACTAAAATGATTATTCTTGAAATGTATTCAACAAGAGAACATATCCTTAATATTTACAATGAACAATGTGATGTTATAGTGAAAAAGATGAGTGAATTCCAGGAGCGAGATAGTGGTTGGACATTGATTCGAATTATGCATTTGGAAGTGAATATTAACCAATACAAGTGTATAAAAGGCACGAACTATATTCCACTACCACAGTCAATACTGAAGAAGTCGGCCTGTATTAATGTTCAAAATAACGATGAGTATTGTTTCAAATGGGCACTACTATCAGCATTGAATCCAGTTGTTTTAAATTCAAATAGATGTACATCATACAAAATAATCAATATTGAAGATGAAGTACTTGTGTTGGAAAACGGGATTGTTTTAAATTTTAAAAACTTGAGTTTTCCACTTCAGATTAATGCAATCAAAATCTTTGAAGCCAATAACAGTGATATTAGTATTAACGTGTTTGGTCTAGATGAGGATAATAAAGTAATCGGTCCATATTATTTTACACAAAAGGAAAAATCTAATCATATCAACTTGTTGTTGCTTGAGGACGTTGAAAAATCACATTATATATGGATTAAAAATATTTCAAGGTAAATACATATTTTTATACTTTTTAACAAAAAAGTATACTAATTAATTTTTTATTTTTATATTTAACTTTTAACAGATTAATTAGAAGCCAATTAACATCCCATAAAAATAAAGTCTATATATGCAATGGCTGTTTAATACATTTTCATGAGGAATCATCGTTGATTAAACATAAAAAAGAATGTAATAGGGTAGTGACGTATATGCCCGACTCAGAAAACAGTAAGCTTAGATTTATGAATTTTAAAAAGCAAATGAATATGCCTTTTGTCTGCTATGCTGATTTTGAGTGTATACTCGAATCAGTTAATATACAAAATTCGTCTAACGTTAAATCAGTACAAAAACATATACCATTTGCTTATAGCTATTACATTAAGTGTTCTTATAACTCAGATTTAGATATTTTTAGAATTTACAGTGGTGTTGATACACCACAATATTTTTTCAAAAGTTTAGTTCATGATATTTTATCTATTTACACTGGGCATCTGAGTGTTGTTAAACCAATGAATCCCTTAACACCCCTTCAACAGATGCAACATTATGAAAGCAAGACTTGTCATATTTGTTCTAAACCTTTAACTAATGAGACTAAAGTAGCTGATCATTGTCATCTAACTGGTCAATATAGGGGTGCAGCCCATAACCAGTGTAATCTAGAATATCAAATACCAAAATTCATTCCTATATTTTTACACAATCTTTCGGCATATGATTGCCATCTCTTTGTAAGAGAGCTTTCAACAATTGAAGGTGCTATAAATATAATACCTTTAAATAAGGAGCTCTATGTATCCATATCAAAGAGAATTGCAGTCAATGAAAAAAAAGATACATTTGAGTTACGTTTTCTCGATTCATTTAGGTTTATTATTATTTTATTTAGATTTATCGAGAGTAAAGTCAAGCTATCCAAATCCTGAAGAATTCAATTTAATGAGACGTAAGGGAGTCTTTCCGTACGACTATTTAAGTTCAATTAATCGACTTGATGAAATTCAATTACCACCTCGTTCAGAATTCTTCAATAAATTAAGTAATGAGTCATGTAGTGTAGAGGATTATGAACATGCACAAAAAGTATGGTTAACATTTAAATGTGTAACATTAAAGGATTATTTGTTTTTATATCTAAAAGTAGATATTCTTTTACTTTGTGATATATTTGAAAATTTCCGTAAAGTTTGTGTAAGCATATATAATTTAGATCCATGTCAATATTATACCACTCCAGGTCTATCCTGGGATGCAATGCTAAAAACAACCGAAATAGAATTAGAGTTGTTGACAGATATTAATATCTACAATTTTGTTCTTCAAGGTATAAGGGGTGGTATTGTACAGTGTTCTAATCGACATTCAGTAGCTAATAATAAATATATTAGTGAATATGATTCTAGCAAAGAATCAAATTATCTAATATATTTAGATGTTAATAACTTATATGGTTATGCAATGTCACAATACCTACCCTATAAGAATTTCAAATGGGTTGAGAATTTCGAAAATTTTAACGTTAATAATATAGCAGAAGATTCGTTACTTGGATATATATTAGAAGTGGATCTAGAATATCCATCTATGCTGCATGACTATCATAATGATTTACCATTTTGCTCTGAAAATAAGAAAATCGAAAGCATGAAACAAAAGAAATTAATAACTGATTTAAATAATAAAAGCCACTACATAATACATTATCGTAATTTGCAGCAGTGTATACAGCATGGATTAATTTTAAAGAAAATATATAGAATTCTTCAATTTAATCAATCAGATTGGTTAAAAAAATATATTGATTTAAATAATCATCATAGGACTCTGGCTAAAAATTCATTTGAAGAAAATTTTTTTAAATTGCTAAATAATGCGGTATATGGAAAGACTATGGAAAACGTCGACAAGAGGAAAGATATTAAAATAGTATGTCAATGGGAGAGTAGGGGTAAACGTTTAGGAGCTAGGGCTCTTATAGCTAAACCAAATTTTCATAGTTCACTTCAGATTCATGATAATATGCATGTCATTCAAATGAAAAGAATTAAATCTGTGTACAATAAACCTATTTATATTGGATTTTCTGTTTTAGAAATATCTAAATGGAAAATGTATAATTTTCACTATGATTACATAAAACCAAAATATCGTGAAAACATCAAACTTAATTATATGGATACTGATTCCTTTATTTACGATATTAAAACAGATGACCTATACAGTGATATTAAAGGCGATATAAATACTCATTTTGATACGTCTGCATATCCGATAGATAATGTCTACAATATCCCACTTCTCAATAAGAAAGTTTTAGGCATGATGAAGGATGAGTGTAATGGTAAAGTTATTAAAGAATTCATTGGTTTAAGAGCAAAAATGTACTCAGTTAAAAAAGATGGAGAAGAAAAAGAAATTAAAAAAATTAAAGGGGTTAAGCAGTGTATCACTAACAAATTGAGTATAGTTGATTTTAGAAAATGTTTGTTAGATAAAAAATTATATTATGATTCCATGTATATCTTTAGATCTAAGGTTCACAACATTTATACTCAACATATTAGTAAATTATCGTTAAGCTATTTAGATGATAAGAGATTTATAAGAGATAATGGTATTAATACTTATGCATGGGGACATTATAGAATACCATCATCATCATCATCATCAAATTTAACTTTGTATAGTGATATTATGCGAGATGATGATGATGATGATCAAATTTTCCTAGATGTAAATATATAGATTAAGAAGTTGATGGGAATTTATAAATGTAAATGAATTAATAATAAAGAATAAAATAAAACAAAAAATTTTTACTTTTTATTTTAAATTATATTTATTATATAGAAATACTATATTATTATTATTAACATCATAAAAGCTTTATCATTCAAAGTAAGGGGGGGTTCGGTTTTGCTTAAAGTGAAGTCGTGGTAATTTGTTTCAATTTAAAACAGTTTTCAAAATGAATACCATTAAACTAATACATTACAATCAAGTGTAGGAGTAATTATAATGTTTTTACTATATAACAAAAAAATAACAAACAAACAAATGGTTAAATTAAAATTGCAACAGCATTTTTATTTAAGTAAATATGTTATACTATATTATTATTAAAAATGAAAATAAAAAAATTAAAAAAATCGCAGCTTCATCATTCAAAGTACTGTTTCTTGTTGTTGTTGTTGCTGTTGTTTTTGTCTTCAATACTCAATTTATTTCTATGGTGTATCTTGAGCTTAAACGAAAATAATTAATTATTAGATTTAATAATCAATAAATAAAAATAAAAATTATTTTACCAGAAATTACCTGTTGTTTCTGCATTTATGGTTAATTCATAGTTAAGTCCACTGGTTTCTTTCCTTATTTTGGAAAGGAAGTATGTATTGCGGTCGAATTCCGCAATAATTTCATCGTCTATTGTCTCATTAAATATACTCGGTAGGTATATATAATGAGTTCTCCCTTTTCCATATTCATTGTTGACAACAAAAGAAAAAGATTCAATTAATTGGCTTTATAATCATCATCACGGATTAAAATGGCAAGATGGCGATTCAACCTTAACAAATATTAAGGAATATTATATTGCGCATGTTAAAGATAAAAATTTTATTTATTATGTTAAAGGATTAGAAAAAATTAAGTGGATTCAAAATATTTTTAAGGATAAAATTAATTTTTATAACCTAGATGATCTAAATTGTCCAAATTTAAAAACATTATATCAAAATGATAAATCTGTAAATATTTGTTGTTATCATAGAAAATATTGTATATGTGCTGAAAAAAATGTAATACTCTTAAGAAAGTTTATTAAATCAAATATTAATAAAGAAAACATAAAATTATAAAAAACATTATTTTTTTTGGATTTATTATTTAACACTTAAATCAGATAAAATAATCATCAAACATTAGTTCATTCTGAATACTTGAAATGTCAATAACAATATCTTTAATCGGAAACACTTCAACTCTGGTTGGAGAATATTTTCCTCCAATTGAACTCCCTACAAAATATGTTTGTGGACTTATTGATTTTGTAACATTCAATTCCATACCCAATGTAGATGTTCACAACAATTTGTTTCATATAGGAAATCATATTATTACTATTCCGGTTGGTTCGTATGAACTTGAGGATATTGATTTTTTCTTAAACTCAAGCTTAAAAGATATTGATGAACCAATTTATCTAATAATTGAAGCTAACAATAACACACTTAAAACTGAAATAACCTCATCAATGGATATAGATTTTTCACAACCAAACAGTATAGGAAAGTTGCTCGGATTTAGCAAAAGAAAATTAGGAGTAAATTCAACTGCATATTATAACACTGATCAAAATCTTCAAAATGATAAATCTTTGGAAGTGATGATTGTAGATATTAATCAATTGAATACTACAAGGTTATTTGAATCTGACTTACCTGCACATATTACGGATGTTAATACAATACGCATTGAAAGCAACTTAACAACCGGATCATTTATTAATAATACTTCGAATCATGTTATTCATGAATTTCCTCTTGATGTTCCTCCAGGATATAAAATAAGTGAAAAACCTCGAAATGTTATTTATTTACCCGTCAACTGTCAGCAAATAAACAACATAACGATTAGAATCTTAAATCAAGACGGTGAACTTATAAATTTTAGAAGAGAAAAAATCACTCTTAGACTTCACTTCAAACCAGAATAATGATCATTTACAATAAAAACGTAATGCAAAGAGGATTTCCATTCAATACCGCACCAACTCACATTCGAGAAAGTATAAAAAATAAAAAACTGTTAACATCATATAATACAGAATACTTAAAATCATTAGGATTTAATCTTCAACCATGAATGAAATACTAAATGTCCTTCAAAAACCTATATATGATGAGAGTATTGTAAAAAGAGAATATCATAGTTACTCTCCATATCTAAAATCATTCAACAACAATGATGAAATTCGTATACCAATTCAAAATCAGGATCTCTTTGTCTTACCAAGTGAGAGTATGATTTACATTCATGGCTTTATAGTAAAGACGGAAGCAAACAAAGAGATTCCAGCTATAGATGTGAAATTTAAAAACAACTTTGTTTCATATTTGTTTGATGAAATTCGTTATGAAATTAATGGTTTTGAAGTTGATCGTACACGCAAACTTGGAATTTCATCCACCATGAAAAATTTTGTATCATTGAATAAGGCTGAAAGTGCTACACTAAAAAACGCTGGTTGGTGTCTTAACGAAACTTTTGTTTTAGAAAAAAGTCATTTTAGCTGTTGTATACCTCTGAAAATGTTGATGGGGTTTGCTGAAGATTATAACAAAATACTATTAAATTCGAAACATGAGCTCATTCTTCAACGTTCTACATCCGATGAGAGATCATATTATTCTACAAATACAACTGATCAGTTGAAATTAACAATTCTGGATATAATATGGAAAATGCCGCATATTCAACTATCAGACTTTGCAAAATTGGAAATGTTTAAGATAATCAACAGCAAAAATTCTATACCAATTGCATTTCGTAGTTGGGATTGTCATGTAAATCCTGCACTACCAACGAATACAAAGGTTTTATGGAATGTGAAGCTTTCTCCACAAAACGAAAGACCACGATTTCTTATAATTGGTTTACAAAAAGAGAAAAGTAAAGAACAAGGAAATATATTTGACCATTGTAATATCTCTAATTTAAAAGTATATCTAAACTCAGAGTCATATCCATATGACGATTTAAATAATCGTTTTGAAAATGGCCAGTATTCTGTACTATATAATATGTATGCAAAATTTCAACAAAGCTTTTACATGCGAGAACCTGAACCATTGCTAGATGTTAACAATTACAAGTCTTACGCACCGCTTATTGTTGTTGATGTTTCACATCAAAATGAAACTGTTAAAATTGGACCTATTGATGTACGAATTGAATTTGATACTGAAGCAAACAAACCAATTCCAGAAAAAACATCAGCATACTGTTTAGTTATTCATGATCGCTTAATCGAATACTCACCTCTAACAAGCGAAATTAGAAAAATTATTTAATTATAATATTTCTTTTAAAATTTTTAATAAATGAAAAAAAAATTTTTTATATATATATAAATAAAACAAGATCTTTTTAATTCTTAACCGATGTATTTTATTAAAACATTTATAGTTTCTTTTTACTTTAGTTTCGAAAACAAAAATTTTAAACATAAATGACCACAATTTATTGTATTAAAATTTTGATATCTATCATAATTATAACTAATGTTTTTTCCTAAATATTTTATTAATTGTTTTGGTGGCTGCAAATTGCCAAAGCTATCAAAATATTCGATTTGATTGTTGTTTTTCCAGTATGCTACCCAATGTGTGCCAGGTCCCCTTGAAGTATCCAGATTGATTATTCCACATTCTTTTTTAAATGGTTTGCTTGGAAGAGTGTTGCACATAAACACACCTCTAAAATTTGGAATATGTTTTGCATATTTTCTCAAGTCTACATCAGAAAGGGCTCTTTTAGGTAGCTTCATTAAAAATTTTGTTGATAAGGTTTTAAATATAATCCAAGTCCTTTTTTATATGGTTTTAAGAACATGCCTTTTCCCATCGCAATGGCTTCCATTGTATTATTGTGTCGTTTTGCTTCAGTCAGCTGTTCCTTTCCATTTTTAACTGCATTGATTGCTTTTGTAATACCAGATACACCACCAGCTAAACCACCAAGTGCACCCAGTGCAGCAAATATAGGGGCAAGTGGAAGAAAACCTCCAGATTTTGGTAACGGTATTATTCGAGGTGTTTTTATTAACGATTTTTTCTTCCCCTTGAAAATATTGTTTACAACTTTTCGTGAAATCTTTATAGCATCTTTCAAGTTTTCACTTTTTTTTATATTCTTTCTTGCACTTTTCAATACATGTCTAAATAGTTGATGTTTATTTACTGGAGACGACTTTTTAGTTGTACTAATAACGTTACCCATACCGAATTTTGTTTTTGCTTTCATTGCAGTAGCAACAAACCAAGCGTTTGATTTTTCACCCAAACTACTATCGCTTGCTTTGACCCTTTGCCAAACCTTTTCAGTTAAAATTCTATCAGCAATATGTCTTTTCTCTAAATCTTTATTGTTTGAGTATGCTATATCGTGCTCTCTGCAAGCAGTATCCAATGGATTGATTCCTTGATCACCTCTAGCTAAACGTTTCTTTAATTTTGTACCAGGTCCGCAAAATTGATAACCGGGTAGATGAAGTTCAATGGGAAGTTTATTAATTATTTTATTTAGAAAACCTTTACCAATGAAGGATGGATGGCGACTGAATAACTTTTTATAAATGATTGTCATATCTATTGATACTTTATCGATTAAAGGTTGAAATTAAATTGATTGAAAACAAATAAAAGAGACTGGTTTATATATTATGTTATCATTAGATTTCAGAATGCGTTTTTTTAAACAACATAAAAGGATTAATGTAAGGAATATCGAATCAAAGCTCGATTCATCAAATAAAATTCGTCATAGTTCATTACTACCGAATTCTATTCGAGCTCTTATTGTGGGTCCATCAAATTGTGGAAAAACAAATGTTATGATCAGTCTTATTGAAAGTCCTCATGGATTGAAATTTAAAAATATTTACTTATATTCAAAATCAACACAACAACCGAAATATAAGTACTTAGAAAGTCTAATTAAACCCATTAAGGAGATAAATTTTTCATCATTTTCCAATAATGATGATGTTCTATCGCCAGACGAAGTTAAACCAAATTCAGTATTTATATTCGACGATATAGCTTGTGAGAAACAAAATCATGTACGTGCCTACTTCTGTATGGGTCGTCATAAAGATATTGATAGTTTTTATTTATGTCAAACATATACACGTATACCAAAACACTTGATTCGCGATAATGCTAATATGATTATAATTTTCAAACAGGATGCAATGAATATTAAGCATATTTACAATGATCATGTTGGTTCTGATATGACTTTGAAAACATTTCATGAGTTATGTACCGAGTGTTGGAAAGAAAAATATGGTTTTCTAGTTATTAACAAAGATGATCCTATGAATAATGGTCGATATAGAAAAGGTTTCGATATATTTATAAAGCTATAAAAGAAATATTACAGATACTTTAAAATCAGTACAAGATTAATTATTAAACTAATAGCTTCTCAACTATTAAACTGCTAACTGCTAAACTGCTATACTGCTATACTGCTATACTGCTATACTGCTAAACTGCTAAACTGATCTGTTTTGAATCTGTTTCTAATTCAACCTATAAATATGAACACAAATCTAGTTAATAATCTTATTAAAACTCGAAATATTTAAAAAAAGAAATATAAGAATATTTTGCTTGGAGAAATTGCAAATGATGAATTGTTGGAAAAGACATTGAAACCAATATCAAAACCATTAAAAGAATTAGTTCAATCAACTAATAATAATAATAATAATAACATTATAAAACATGAAAATTATCCGGATAACTCTTTTAAACATGATCTTGAGAATAATAAAGTTGCCTTCAGTACACCATATAAAAAGAGTAAGCTTGATTATAACACGTTTTCTCCAAGCTCTAATAACAAGAAAATCGAGAAAAGTTCAAACACGTTTCAATCATTTGATGATGAAAATGATCATGATGACTATGATGATGATGATGATGATGATAATAATGATAATGTTGATAATGAGGATGATAGCAATGATGATGATAACACCATTGCAATACATCCCAATGAAAGTGTTCAATATAATTTATCAAAAGTTAACTTAAATATATATGATAAAACCTATGGTCCTCATAAGGATAAAAATCAAATATGGAGACTGGGTAATGAACCCATCGCTTTCAATTCAACCAATATTACTGTAGGTAATTTACAATGGCCCTTCACATCAGGCTTATATGAATTGTTAGTTTATAAGAACCCAATCAGTTATAATAAAACAGATTTAAATAATTATAAACAAATATTGGAGATGACTAATGTCCATAAACGAAATAACAGTATTAATGGACAAATTAAAGGAAATCGTTCAATTAAATATACAACGATTATTAAAAACCTATTTAAACAACAGAAAATTCATAAGGGAAAAGGTTTAATGAAATTGAATAGAAAAAAGCATAATTATGTTTATTGGGATGATCCTAATGAATTGGTTGATAGATTGCGTCTTTTGATTTCATCAACAACAGCTGGTCACTCAAATCATAATAATGAAATTATATCAATTATTGAGGAATTGAGAGAAGCAAAAATTATTATATAAATAGACTTAAAAATGTACAAACAATTCATATTCATAAAATGCCTATCGATAAGTTTGGACATTATATTGAAAAATCTGCAAGATACCAAAATCAACATTTCAAGATTCATTTGGATAGTGATCGTAATTTCAACTTTAACTTGCGGAGAATAAAAAATATTGCTAGTCCTGTATTGGAAAACGATGCTGTAAACAAAATTTACATGAAAAGTTATTTAAGTGAAATAAAGAAACAACTGGATACAATGTATATGGAGAGAATTAAGGAAATGGAGGATCGTTTTAACGAAATAATACAACAACAAAACGTGTTGACTACAGAAAAATTTGATAATGTAGAAACACGTTTAAGTAAATTAATATATGATCAAAGTATAATACTAAATAATCTCAATCAATCACTAAATGAAATGAAATCATTATTTAATCACAAAATTGATTCAGTTGAAGAACGTCTAAATGAAAAAACGAAGCTCATTACAAACCATTAAAACATAGATATGTAAATCGTTTTTGATTTAAATTCAATATCAGCAGCATTTAAATTGATGTAATCTGTAAGATAGACGTTAGAAATGGAGCGACAAGAAGTGGTTCAGGAGCTTCATAAGCAAGCCCGTAGAAATTTCATTCGACGTCGAGTGGTGATCAAGGGAATTGATGATCTTTGGCAAGCAGATCTTGTTGAAATGGGTGCTTACTCAAAATATAACAAAGGCTATAGATTTATTTTAACAGTTATAGATACATTTTCAAAGTTTGCTTGGGCTGTACCCGTAAAATCTAAAAGTAGTGAAGATATAACCAATGCTATGCAATCTATTTTTTCGCTAAAGAGAATTCCAAAAAACTTGCAAACCGATAATGGTAAAGAGTTCTATAATAAAATATTTCAAAACTTGATGATAAAACATAATATCAACCACTATTCTACATATAGTATCATGAAAGCGTCTATTGTAGAACGATTTAATAGAACACTAAAAGGAATGATGTGGAAAAATTTTAGTCTACAAGGAAATTATCAATGGATACATATATGCAAGGATTTAATTAATCAATATAATAATAAAAAGCATAGAACAATTGGAATGACGCCAAAGTCTGTTAACACAGAAAATGAAAGTTCTATACTAAAACAAGTCTATAATCATCCCAAAATATATAAATTTGGTAAACTAAAAGTTGGAGATCACGTTCGAATTAGCAAATATAAACATATTTTTTCAAAAGGATATACTCCAAACTGGACAACTGAAATTTTTAAAATTCGTACCTAACAGAACACAAACCCCATTACTTATTTATTGGAAGACTATCAAATGAATCCGATTGTTGGTGGATTCTATGAACATGAACTATTAAAGACACATTTTCCAAATACATACTTGATTGAAAATGTTATTAAAACTAAGGGACACCAGGCGTACGTAAAATGGTTGGGATTTTCCAATCAACATAATTCTTGGATCAATAAAGATGAACTTCAATAATATTATACATATATATATATATATATATATATATATATATATATATATATATATATACTTCAATATGAGATTTATTTTTTTACTATTTTTTATTATATAATAAAATTTTCAAACAAATTAACAAATAAAATATACATATATACATAAATAGTATTGTTTTGATTTTTATTTCTAATCAACTTTGTTGTGTATGGTTAGAGTCAAGCTTTAGTATTCAAACAATTTAATTAAATCAACTGTTTCAAACACATTCATATATATCAATGAAAAAAACTACAACAGAAACCGAATCTGATTACACACAATTTTAAAAACTTGTAGCTACATACCAAACACATTCATACATATCAACGAAAAAAAACCACAACAGAACTTTTAAAAACAGAACAACAATACAATAGGGTAGCACTTATATCATCGTTGTTACTTTTCTCAAAAATTCGTAATCAGAAATATATTTTTCATATATTTGCAGAACCACAAACAAGTTTAAATATACCTTTTTCTATTACATTTTTTCTTCCAACTAAAAGCACTAAACTAAATATTTCATACATTTTACACCACAAATCTAGACGCGCCAACAATTAAACTTTTTTTCACACATTAAGAAATCTATTTCAAACAATTAACTTGACCACCCACGGACGAAGCGAATACAAAGAAATTATAAAACCACAAATCTTAACGCGCCAAGAAATATTATTAAAATATAAAAACCACAAATCTTAACGCGCCAAGAAATACACTTTTTCCAGGGATGGAAACAACACTACACTCTCTTTGTGTAGCGTACCGATCGATGAAACTAAAATACCGACTTAAATCAACTGTTTCAAACACATTCATATACATCAATGAAAAAAACTACAACAGAAACCGAATCTGATTACACACAATTTTAAAAACTTGTAGCTACATACCAAACACATTCATACATATCAACGAAAAAAAAAAACCACAACAGAACTTTTAACAACAGAACAACAATACAATAGGGTAGCACTTATATCATCGTTGTTACTTTTCTCATACAAAATTAGTATACAAATCCTAACCAACCCCACCCAAACCCCCACCCAAACCCCGACCAAACCCCGGCCAAACCCAGGCAAGCCAAGCCAAGCCAAGCCAAGCCAAGCCAAGCCAAGCCAAGCCAAGCCAACCCAAGCCAAGCCAAGTCGTGCCAGCCCAGTTGCCGAAGCTGCTCAGCGATCGGATCCGCCCTAATAGAAATAACATTCAGGGATGGAAAATGCATTTCGAAATGCTTGCATATAACTTACTACCAGTAGATTTCTTACACCATGTTTCCAACTCTGCATGATCCCAAAAATGTATGGGATTTTTGATAACGAAACACCATAAACATACTACTGATGAAATCATTTGAAGTTGAAGCTGATATCTTTGCTTACTGTTTTAAATTAAAATTTTATTCAATAGAATAAAAGGAGCTTTTTTCTTAAATTCTGATGCAGTTAAGATCGGATATGAGACTGAATTTAAATGTACTTTTAAATTAGTCACAATGAACAAACTTATTTTCTTGTTGAAAAGCGATCATCAGAAAACGAAGTGGTTTTCAGAGACTTTAGGTATACCCTTTCGACGGTTCCTCTAGGATACAAGATGACTTTGTTTGACGAAATTTCTGTTGCTTTATACTAATAATATGTTTACATTAATAAGGTACATATGTATACGTTAATTTTATGAAGGGCTATTACCTATGGCTTTCATTTGACGTTCTATATGATTTTTTTTCTCATTTTATTAAAGTTCAGCGTGTTGTGTATATATTTCTAAAATGTTTAAGTGTGCTTTGTGTGTCCATCGGACAGAGTGTACGTTTTAGTTGGTTAGTCAGTCTATATATTTATTTTTTTCTTCTTCTAATGTACCACAACTTTTTTTTCACATTTTACTACTTGAAATAGAGAATTTTTGTCTAATTTTTTTCTGGGTATCTACATACATTAGTTAAATATGTGTATGAATTTTTAAGAAAAAATTTTAAATAAAATATTGGAAAAAGAATTAATTATGTGAATGGTTTTTATTTCTTTATTAGCTTTACTTCGCTAGATCAAAAAAAATTTTGTTTTTGCTTATTTGCAAATTCTTGTTTTCATGTCGCTTACACATGTACAGTCTTGTTTTCATATCGCTTAGACATGCACAGTCTTGTTTTCATGATGCTTAGACATGCACAGTCTTGTATTCATGATGCTTAAACATGTACAGTCTTGTTTTCTTTGAGAGGTTATGCACAAGACAAATTGAATTTCACAATATTATGAAATTCCATTAAATTTCATATTTTCATAAAGAGAAACAATTTAGACAATCGGATAAGTCCTTATATTTTTCACTACATACAAGTTTCCTTTAAAAAATAACACAAAACAAGGATAAATTTAATTTAATTTTATTTATATTAATAATACATTTTAATTTAATTTTATTTATTTTTATTATAATGATGGAAACATTTCATAATATCCAATTATTAAATTTTCTAATATACTTTTACGCAAAAAATATATTGTACATCTGCAAGTATCTGGTCCTTCCTCACACTCAGGATTATACCAAGGACAGCTTCTGAAGTGGCCTTCTGTGTTGTCTTCATCTTCCATGATACCATATTCTTCGTTCTCATCCAGCATATTTTGAAAAAATTTGATCATCTCCCAATGATCAAAAAGCCTGAAGCTTTCAAAATCTCTTATAAATTGGTTTAGAGTACGTCTGATTTGACTCATTTTATTTGCTTATAAGTTAATGAATGATGATTGTTTGAAGGTTCCTTTAAGACTAATTTCCTCTTTTAAATTTTTAAAGTAGTATCTCTTGATCTTTAAAATATCTATACCATCATCTATATTCCATACCTCTTTTTTTAGCACTCTATCTCTCTCTACCCCTTTTTTCTCTATAACTGTCTCTTTCTGTCTATCACTACCCCTCCACTTATTCACTATTTCACCATATTTTCGATTAGCCTTCTTGAAGTCGTCATCGCTACTTTCAAGATCATTTTCAGTTAAACATTCAAAGTGCGGAGAAGTAAATAAAAAAAAATAAATAAATAAAACAAAAATGGAGTCTACAACAAATCTAACATCAAAATTTAATTCACTAAAAAATAAAACCTTAATCCACATAAAGGAGCTTGAGACATCAACTAAATACACCATTCGAAAAGTGTCAAGAGTAACAACAAAATATGGGCCAACACCAAAAGTTGAAATGGAAAACCACATAATGTTCCTCCCAAAGCGATATAATGCTTTAACCGATGCTGAAATTAAAGAACTCTCGAGCGGATCATATTGCTTAAGTAGAGAAGGTGAACAAAGCTTAATTGTTGAAAGCGAGCTGAGTGAATTTCTAATTCAAAATTCCCAATTTCCAATTTGGCAATAATATATAATAATTTTGTATTTTAAATTATAAATAAAAATACATGAAAGAGTTTTGTAAAATATAAATGTTTGTGCTTTTTTATTTAATATTTTCAGTTATTTCATAAAGAAATTTAAGACATAAATGACCACAGGTAAATGTATTGAAATTCTGATGTTGATTATAGTTGTATTTTATATTTCTACCAAGATATTTGACTACTTCCGAAGGAGGTTGTAAGTTTCCAAAGCTGTCGAAATATTCTTTTTCATTGTTGTTTTTATAATATGCTACCCAATGTGTACCAGGTCCTGTTGATACGTCTAAATTGATTATTCCACATTCTATTTTCTTTGTTCGTTTTGGTAGAGTATTCAACATGAAAACTCCTCTAAAATATGGAATATTTATAGAGAAACGGTTTAGGTCCTCATCAGATAGTGGTCTGTTGGGTAGCATCTCTAATATTTTTTTGATTCCTCTTTGAAAACTAAACCATAACCCTTTTTATATGGTTTTAAGTAAAGTCCCTTTCCAACTGCTATAGATTCCATCGCTCTATTATGTCTAATTGCTTCATCAAGTTGATTTTTTGCATTCTTTGTTGCATTAACAGCTTTAGCTATAGCAGCACCTCCAGTTGTTAGACTACCAATTGCACCCAGAGCAGTTAAAATCGGTATTAGAGGCAAAAACCCACCAATTTTTGGTACACGTATTACATGTGGTACTATAATTTGAGATTTTCTTCCTTTTAATGATTTGTTGATAGTTTTTCGGGCAATTTTAATTGCTGAGTTAATATCTAATCGTTTTTCCTTCTTTAGTATTTTTGTTGCAGCTCTAATTGATGTTCTAAACAGTTTTTTATCATTTATCTTGTTCTTTTTAACATTTTTCTTTTTCTCCACACCCATACCAAATTTTGTTTTGGCTTTCATTTCATTAGTAACCATATAGGCAAATGATTTTTCAGCAATACTACTATCTTTTGATACAACTCGATCCCAGGCTGAATTTTCAAGTATTTTATCAGCTTTATGTCTAATGCTTAAATCCTTATTTTTTGAATAAGCTATATCGTGATCTTTACAAACAGAGTCCAATAAATTAATTCCTTTGTCACCTCAATTTAAACGTTTTTGTAGTTTTGTTTCAGGTCCACAATACTAATATCCGGGAAGGTAAAGTTCACCAGTTAGAGAGTTTATTTTTTTATCTACTATACCTCCTCCAACGAAGGTGTTTTTATGACTAAACGTTTTCTGATATTGTATAACTATATCATCTAATTTTGTCGATAATAACAGGTAACATTTATAAAATCTATTTAGTTCGTAATATTGTTCCTTCTACTATTTTTTTTGTTTACTTGCCTCTATCTTGACTGATGGTTTCTCAGTCTTTAAAGTTGTATATTCTCAACTTCTGTCTTGATGTTACTTTCTTCTTTCATGCGAATTCTTGTTTTTTCTTTTCATATCGCTTAAACATGCACAGTCTTGTTATCTTTGAAAGGTTCTGCACAAAACAAATCGAATTTCACAATATTTTGAAATTCCATTATATTTCATTAGGTATTTTCTTATCGATACCAACTGCTTTAACACCATCTCATTTACGTTTGATAACAGCAAATAGTACAATAGGTGTCAGCTATTAGATCAGCTTATCAGCTATTAGATCAGCTTATTAGCACCTGGTCTGTTTTTCAGATCAGCTTTTCAGGAGCTGGTCTGGTTTTCAGATCAGCTTTTCAGGACCTGGTCTGGTTTTCAGATCAGCTTATCAGGACCTGGTCTGGTTTTCAGATCAGCTTTTCAGGACCTGGTCTGGTTTTCAGATCAGCTTTTCAGGACCTGGTCTGGTTTTCAGATCAGCTTATCAGGACCTGGTCTGGTTTTCAGATCAGCTTTTCAGGACCTGGTCTGGTTTTCAGATCAGCTTTTCAGGACCTGGTCTGGTTTTCAGATCAGCTTTTCAGGAGCTGGTCTGGTTTTCAGATCAGCTTTTCAGGACCTGGTCTGGTTTTCAGATCAGCTTATCAGGACCTGGTCTGGTTTTCAGATCAGCTTTTCAGGACCTGGTCTGGTTTTCAGATCAGCTTTTCAGGACCTGGTCTGGTTTTCAGATCAGCTTATCAGGACCTGGTCTGGTTTTCAGATCAGCTTTTCAGGACCTGGTCTGGTTTTCAGATCAGCTTTTCAGGACCTGGTCTGGTTTTCAGATCAGCTTATCAGGACCTGGTCTGGTTTTCAGATCAGCTTTTCAGGACCTGGTCTGGTTTTCAGATCAGCTTTTCAGGACCTGGTCTGGTTTTCAGATCAGCTTATCAGGACCTGGTCTGGTTTTCAGATCAGGCTATCAGGACCTGGTCTGATTTTCAGATCAGCTTATCAGGAGCTGGTCTGATTTTCAGGTCAGCTTATTAGGAGCTGGTCTGATTTTCAGGTCAGCTTATTAGGAGCTGGTCTGGTTTTCAGGTCAGATGAAATAACTAAAGTCTATCTTTTATTAGCAGTATTTTTTTTCTATAACGAAAATCGTTTAATTCAATATATTTGCTTATAATCAAAAATCCATATTTATCCTTCCAACACTCTACAAATTTTTTAAAACTTGTCAAAGTTTATATTACTTCCAACATGAACCTTGTAAACATGCTTCATATTGTTCTCATCTTACTTAAACATTATAATTACATTTGCATTGTCTCTTATTAAATGCTTATAGCCATATTCATAAAAATTTTAAGCAGCATTTCAAATGTTGTTTGAGCAAAATTCGCTAAAATTGTATTCATAATAGAATATTAGCTTAAAAACGTTTTTTAACTTGCGTAAATCAACAAATCTTATAAATTAAATGCACCCATACTTAAAATAATTTTGAGCTGACGTCGTTCTAGCTTTGCTTCTTGTTTATTTATATTTTTAACTTTGTCTGTATGTGTGTATGTATGCATGTATTAAGAATTATGCTTATGTTTGGCACAAGTAGAATGAGTCATCATTCTTCTGTCGCCCATACAAAAATATACACGTACACGTACATATGTATTTATGTATATTATTCTGCTTTCCACATGCAACATCAGCAAATATCATAATTGAAATGTATTAAGCTTCATTACCAGAAAAAAACAAATGTATAATAACCCATTCTTGTAATTATGAAATTATGTAATTTCTTTAACTATTCATATTTGTAGTAGTATATAGATAATTTTAGTATAAATATATGTTTTTAAACCTCAGATAGTAGTAGGGAACTGGGCATCCGGCGTAGATTAAAATTTTTATGAATATGGCTATAAGCATTTAATAAGAGACAATGCAAATGCAATCGATTTATTGAAGGAAAGATTCGATGAGCGCATAATTTCGCGGAATGGACCTGTCAATTGGCCACCAAGATCGTGTGATTTGACACCATTGGATTATATTCTTTAAGGATATGTGAAGTCGCTCGTCTACGCCAACAAACCAGAAACGTTAGGGGACTTGGAAGCCAACATTCGTGGCATTATTGCCAACATACGGCCCCATATGCTCGAAAAAGTGGTTGAAAATTGGACCTGTAGAATTGGCTTTATTCGAGCCAGCCGCGGCGGCCACATGCCCGAAATCATATTTAAACATTAATGGCATAAAATTATCCTTCCAATAAAGCCAAATTGATGGACATTACAACGATTTTCTTGTGTTTTATTTCAATTCGAAGTTCTATACCTCTAAAAAAACACCCTTTATAATCAACATCAGAATTTCAATACATTTACCTGTGGTCATTTATGTCTTAAATTTCTTTATGAAATAACTGAAAATATTAAATAAAAAAGCACAAACATTTATATTTTACAAAACTCTTTCATGTATTTTTATTTATAATTTAAAATACAAAATTATTATATATTATTGCCAAATTGGAAATTGGGAATTTTGAATTAGAAATTCACTCAGCTCGCTTTCAACAATTAAGCTTTGTTCACCTTCTCTACTTAAGCAATATGATCCGCTCGAGTGTTCTTTAATTTCAGCATCGGTTAAAGCATTATATCGCTTTGGGAGGAACATTATGTGGTTTTCCATTTCAACTTTCAGTGTTGGCCCATATTTTGTTGTTACTCTTGACACTTTTCGAATGGTGTATTTAGTTGATGTCTCAAGCTCCTTTATGTGGATTAAGGTTTTATTTTTTAGTGAATTAAATTTTGATGTTAGATTTGTTGTAGACTCCATTTTTGCTTTATTTATTAATTTTTTTTTATTTACTTCTCCGCACTTTGAATGTTTAACTGAAAATGATCTTGAAAGTAGCGATGACGACTTCAAGAAGGCTAATCGAAAATATGGTGAAATAGTGAATAAGTGGAGGGGTAGTGATAGACAGAAAGAGACAGTTATAGAGAAAAAAGGGGTAGAGAGAGATAGAGTGCTAAAAAAAGAGGTATGGAATATAGATGATATATATATAAATATATATATATATAAAAATATATATATATTTATATATATATAAATATAGATATTTTAAAGATCAAGAGATACTACTTTAAAAATTTAAAAGAGGAAATTAGTCTTAAAGGAACCTTCAAACAATCATCATTCATTAACTTATAAGCAAATAAAATGAGTCAAATCAGACGTACTCTAAACCAATTTATAAGAGATTTTGAAAGCTTCAGGCTTTTGATCATTGGGAGATGATAAAATTTTTTCAAAATATGCTGGATGAGAACGAAGAATATGGTATCATGGAAGATGAAGACAACACAGAAGGCCACTTCAGAAGCTGTCCTTGGTATAATCCTGAGTGTGAGGAAGGACCAGATACTTGCAGATGTACAATATATTTTTTGCGTAAAAGTATATTAGAAAATTTAATAATTGGATATTATGAAATGTTTCCATCATTATAATAAAAATAAATAAAATTAAATTAAAATGTATTATTAATATAAATAAAATTAAATTAAATTTATCCTTGTTTTGTGTTATTTTTTAAAGGAAATTTAGGATTCATCTATTCGAATATAAAATAACAGAAACTTGTATGTAGTGAAAAATATAAGGACTTATCCGATTGTCTAAATTGTTTCTCTTTATGAAAATATGAAATTTAATGGAATTTCATAATATTGTGAAATTCAATTTGTCTTGTGCATAACCTCTCAAAGAAAACAAGACTGTACATGTTTAAGCATCATGAAAACAAGACTGTGCATGTCTAAGTATCATGAAAACAAGACTGTGCATGTCTAAGCGATATGAAAACAAGACTGTACATGTTTAAGCGACATGAAAACAAGAATTTGCAAATAAGCAAAAACAAAAGTTTTTTTGATCTAGCGAAGTAAATAATTATTATTATTATATTAATTATTAATAAAACATAATTAATTCTTTTTCCAATATTTTATTTAAAATTTTTTCTTAAAAATTCATACACATATTTAACTAATGTATGCAGATACCCAGAAAAAAATTAGACAAAAATTCTCTATTTCAAGTAGTAAAATGTGAAAAAAAGGTGTGGTACATTAGAAGAAAAAAAAAATAAATATATAGACTGACTGACCAACTAAAACGTACACTCTGTACGATGGACACACAAAGCACACTTAAACATTTCAGAAATATATACACAACACGCTGAACTTTAATAAAATGAGAAAAAAAAATCATATAGAACGTCAAATGAAAGCCATAGGTAATAGCCCTTCATAAAATAAACATATACATATGTACCTTATTAATGTAAACATATTATTAGTATAAAGCAACAGAAATTTCGTCAAACAAAGTCATCTTGTATCTTAGAGGAACCGTCGAAAGGGTATACCTAAAGTCTCTGAAAACCACTTAAAAAGCAAAGCAAGCTTTCCAAAATAAATGTAGAAAGTGAAGAAAAAAGTCTATAGTTAGAAAAAATTATGTACCCCAAAAATTTCTAACGTTAACTTACTAACGTTGCATCAACTTTAAAAAAAATTAAATTAAGTATAAGAAATATTTCTATTTTAGTTGCTATTACTATAGAGTATGTATCTTCAGGAATTCAGTTTTACTTAAAAACAGAAAATCCTCACAAACTTTTAAGTAAACGCAGATAAAAATTAAAACGTTTTTATTTTCAAATTAAAAAAAACTGAATATATCGCATCTATACACAGACGAATATTTACAACAACAACACCAACAACAAGAAGAACAAAAGACATCAATGACAAAAAAAAATGTATTCAAAGATTGAAATAAACAAAATCTGTAATATAAACAAATTTCATATAGGCAGACTTTAACGCGAGACAAATTTAAGTATGAGAAAATATAAAACAAGCGTAAGTATAAAAACATAATAAGATTAGGGAAGTCCAGACATATGATAGTATTTTATAGTACCAAATGTCGATACTGAAAACAATTTATTTCTATCTACATATAAACATTAGCGCAAATACACACACACATAGCAGAATTCATATTAGAAATATCCGAGAAAATTTCAACAACACCCCACCTTTCACAAATCACGACCAGCCTAAAATTCTCCCCCAGATATACATATAAAAATGCTCATGATCATACATAGGTACATATACAATATACAAGATTAATCTCAACAACACAACACTCTCACCTACCCGAAATTACAGATAGTCTTAAACTTCTACAGACATCTATACACATAGATTCTCCTGGCTACATAATACAAGAACACCTCGTCCCTAATAAATCCCAATCATCTTAAATTCTTACAGAAACAGATACATACATACACATAACCAAATTACCTCAACAAGATCCTCAAATCACGATCAGCCTTAAACTACTGTAGACAGACGCATTCGCAAATTCCCATGGCTACATATTACGTCAACAACCCTGCCCACCCAAATCATGGTCAGCCTTAAACTCCTACAGAAATACAAACACACAGATTCCCCCGGTTACATATTAATAGAATGCTTCGCCCCTCAAAAATCACAATCAGCCTTAAGCTCCTACAGAAATACATATGTACATTGAAATTAATACAAACATACACAGACACACAGACACACACACACACACGCGCACACACATACACACAATCGATCTACCTCAACTACACCCCGCCCCCTGCCAATCAAACCCTCACCTAAATTCTCACAGACAGACAGACACATCCACAAATTCCTATGGTTACATAATACGGCAACAACGCCACCTACTCAAATCACGTCCAAATTCTCACAGTCTATCAACACGAACATTAGCATTAGAAAAAATAACTTTCACGTTTTCCCGTCGTCATTAGGAAAAATCATGTTTTGCCGTCGGCATTTGAAAAAAATAATAATCATGTTTTGCCGTCGGCATTAGGAAAAATTAATAAACATGTTTTGCCGTCGGCATTTGAAAAAAATAATAATCATGTATTGCCGTCGGCATATACATTCATATGAAACCTAAAAAAAATCACCCGTTATCACAATTAATGTAACCCAAAAAAATCACCCGTTCACACAAAGTTAATATAAACAAAAAACTCCTAATGTAAACAAAAAAACTCCTAATGTAAACAAAAAACATCAAAGCGCCGCCGAAAACACAAATTTCCAAGAATTTTAAAATTTCAGCAACAATTTAACAATTTCAGCCACAATTTAACAATTTCAGCAACAATTTAACAATTTTAATTGTCCCAGGAACCCCAGTTCCCTACTACTATTAGGAAAAATAATAATCATATTTTACTTTCAGCATTTGAAAAAAATAACAATCATGTTTTGCCGCCGGCATTTGAAAAAAATAATAATCATGTTTTGCCGTCGGCATTTGAAAAAAATAATAACCATGTTTTGCCGTCGGCATTTGAAAAAAATATGCATTGCCGTAGGCATTAGGAAAAATTATCATGCATTGCCGTAGGCATTAGGAAAAATTATCATGCATTGCCGTAGGCATTAGGAAAAATTATCATGCATTGCCGTAGGCATTAGGAAAAATTATCATGCATGCCGTCGGCATTAGGAAAAAGACGGACTTATTGAACCACCCTCGAAAAATATTTAAAGGACTTATCGAACCCCCGTCGTAGGTATCAAATTTCACAAATTTCCAAGAATTTAACAATTTCCAAATTTTAATTACCCAAATTTAACCATTTCAGCAACAATTTAACAATTTTAATTGTCCCCGGAACCCCAATTCCCTACTACTAACCATTAAAACTAATTCCTTTCACATCATTCCTTTCAATGATCTATTAAGTCATTCTAGTATTGATGCTTTCATATTAAGTAATGTTTAACCTTCTATTTATGTATGAGTTTTCCAAAGTATTTATTAAAAAATTCTTTAGAATCATCTGTTTGTAAGTTTTTTGGTGCCCGTACCACTTCAAAAATATTTTCCATTGCCTTGGTTTTTAGCAACAGCTCCTGATAAGCTGATCTGAGAACCAGACCAGCTCCTGATAAGCTGATCTGAAAACCATACCAGCTCCTGATAAGCTGATCTGAAAATCAGATCAGCTCCTGATAAGCTGATCTGAAAACCAGACCAGCTCCTAATAAGCTGATCTGAAAACCAGATCAGCTCGATATAAGCTGATCTGAAAACCAGTCCAGCTCCTGATAATATAATCTAGTAGCTGATACCTTTTATTTGCTGTTAGCAAACATGGATTGACAAGAAATGTGATGAAGAAAAAGCTTCGTAGTATAAAAACTGGTGAAAAAGATACAAGTGCACAACTAAGAGATACATTTAAACCTATAACAGAAGAATTCATAAATAGTTCTAAAAATATTAAAAGAATTCTTATGAAAGAAGAAAGTAAAATCAAGACAGAAGTTGAAAATATACAAGCCTGAGAAACCTTCACTCAAGATAGAGACAAGTACCCCAAAGAAACTAGCAGAAGGAACAATATTTGATAATATCATCTTATTTAATGATGCCAATACTGAGAATGATGATGACGATGATTTTTACTCATAGACTTCCAATTCTGAAGACATTTATACCGACTTATCAGTATTCGAAGGCAGAAATGAATTAGATATAAACTATTGTTGATAGTTACTTTAAACTGAATGAAGATGAAATACAAGACAAATTAATAATATAGCTTAAAGCATTAATATTCAAGAATATATTTAAATGCAAATTGAGGAACTACAACGTGAAATAAAATTAGAGAAAGAAGACAGTTATAAAATTGAAAAAGCAATTCTAAAAATCAAATAATAAAAACAAATTGAAGAGTTGTACGATTAAATATATATATATATATATTAGAAAATTAACTACATGTTAGTATAAATAGCTGAAAGTGCAACATGTAGATCACAACACTTTCGAAAAAATCTGTGAAACACCTCAATGTCTTTAAAAAGAAATTTAGTAAACGAACTCCATATTAAATCTCAACAATTGTTTGTACTTATAGAGATGTAATGACACGAATATATGATATTTTATGGAGCTAAGTTAGGTGAAATGGAGAACTATTCTACAGAAAATAGAAATTGTTGATTTTTGAAGACTGTAATTGACACATTCTCAAAGTTTATATAGTTAGTACAGCTGAAAATAAAAGCTGCACTCTAAAAACCAAGGCAATGGAAAATATTTTTGAAGTGGTACGGGTACCAAAAAACTTACAAACAGATGATTCTAAAGAATTTTTTAATAAATACTTTGGAAAACTCATACATAAATAGAAGATTAAACATTACTTAATATGAAAGCATCAATACTAGAATGATTTAATAGATCATTGAAAGGAATGATGAAAAAAGAATTAGCTTTAATGGTTCATATAAGTGGATTGGTATATATAAAGATTTACTTAGTGCATAAAATAGAAAAATTCATCTCACCATTAAAATGTTTACGATTAAACATTCAACAAATGAGAAAAAGCTGCTTAATATAGTATAAAGTAATTTAAAGATGTACAAAATGTTGAATTTAATAAAACTAATATTAAAAACGAAAAATCTAGTTTGTGTTGTTTTTGTAGGATTGATTAGGAATGATGGGTCTTAAAAAGATTAATTAACTAAATATAGTGGAATTCTCTAAACTTGTTGGTCTGAATGAAATATTGCTAAAAACTTCAGTGTTTAAACTGAACTATAACATAGTGCAATATTTAGCAGCACATCATATTATCACTTTTTATAAAGTTGTATGTACATTTTCCCATCGAAAGCGCTAGCACGCAAAATTTTACAATATGAAAATGGGATTATTATAGAAGATCTTCGCTCTATTTATTTCTTAAGCTATCAGATCTTTAGAAAATATAGATAAACTACGGAAATTGGACTTTGATATCCAATCTTTAAGAATGTTCATGTGTATGAATAAATATCAAACAAACTTAGTGAATGAATATACGCTTCAACTAGAATCATGCTGAAGCATGCATAAATTTTAAAATGTACTGTAAACAGATCTTACTTTATATCTGCATCTGTATGAGTGTTAAATAAATTTACAGAAAAAAGATGAAAGCATGCCGAAGCATGTATAATTTCAAAAAAAAAATCCTCACGTCATACAATTTTGTAAGCAAAGAAATTTTATGATTTTGTGGTCAATGAAATTCATACATATGTATTTACTTTGTAAAAATTTAAGAGAGCGAACTGGCAAATTCTAATAGTAAAGATTTTTAATTGTAACACTACTACATCTCGAACTCTTACGTCACTATCGATAGAAGCATGCTAGGGCATGTATACTAGCAAAATATACGTATAAAGCTGTTAGAAGGTGATGAGACAGCAATTGTATCTGGATCAACCCAACTCATGAATGTATTGTATACGGGAATGATTGATGGTGATGATGACCTTTTTTAAGTGAATAATCATTACATATGAATGCGGTAGGGGTAAACCAGCAAACCTCATGTAGAAATACTTGAGGGGAAACATTCTCCCAAACATAGATATTTCATTGTTTCTAACACTTTATGAAAACACCAACGGTGAATTGCTGGTAGAGGTAACTGAGTTATTTGAGATCGATTTGCTACAATAGTTGTTTATTAAACATGCATTTCTTTGTATGTAAACTAATTTCTACATACCTAATGTATATACCCAGGAGAAAATTAGACAAAAATTCTCTATTTCAAGTAGTAAAATCTGGAAAAAGGACTGGCACATTAGAAGAAAAAAATAAATAAAAAGAGAGAGTGACTGAGCAACTAATACGTACACTCTGTCCGATGGGCACAAAAAGCACACTTAAATATTTCAGAAATATATACACAATACGCTGAACTTTAATAAAATGAAAAAAATCATATAGAACATCAAATAAAAGCCATAGGTAATGAAAACGAGCTCGTTTTCTGTTGATCGCCATTCAAGAAGAAAATATGTTTGTTTATTATGATTTAATTAATTTAAAAGTACATTTAAATTCAGTCTCATATCCGTACTAATTAACATAAAAATTAAAAATAAATCTTATCCAATTCTATATTATATGCTGTTATATGAAAGAATCTCCAGAGCTTCGAACTGCATCAGAGTTTAAGAAAAAAACTCCTTTTATTCTATTGAATAAAATTTTAATTTGAGACAGTAAGCAAAGACATCAGCTTACTGCATTCTTATCCATGATCGCATAATAGAATATATACCCATCAAAGGACAAGTTCGAAAAGTCTTATAAATTGAGTAATATGGAAAATAACACAATTTTTATAGACGTACAAGGTTTCAAAAGTAATTTAAATGATTTCATCGCAAAAGAAGTAGCGATGGTTTTCAACAATTATGAATATAACAGTTACAATATAAAACTCCCTTTTGATTTTAAATGTTTATCAATAAAAAAGAAGTAAGTTAACTAACAAGAATAAACTATCAGTACCTAAGCTGGAGTGCCGGATCAGTCATTTAAAAATGTTTATAAATTTTTAAAAAACAAAGCAAGATTTCCAAAATAAATGTAGAAGGCTATAGTTAGAAAAAATTTTATACCCCAAAAATGTCAAACGTTGACTAACTAATGTTGCATCAACTTTAAAAAAATTTAAATTAAGTATAAGAAATATTTCTATTATAGTTATGTATAGTATGTATTATAGCATTGCACAGATGCATCTGTTTGCACCAGTTTTGCGTGTTTTTTTTGGTTCTTGTATGAAAAAATATGTTATTTATCGTTGCTGTTACTAGTTGTAAAAGTTGATTTTTAAAGCAGTTATTGTATGGTTGTGCAATGACCAAATGAGAAAAACACGTTTGTATGTATTTATTTTTCTATAAGAATTAAGATACATAAAACTGGGTTCAAGTCGTTACATATGTGATCGTATCGGCAATCGTACGAAAACAAATTAAATAATACGTCAATCGTATAAATTGAAAATGGTGTTTTTACGTGACGAGTTGTACGTTCACGGATGTGACGATTTGCCACCTGGTTTTAACATAAGTACCACATGGTGTGTTGAAAAAAAATCCATGGTTGATGAATGAATGAATGAAAGTAAGATTTCACATACACATGTAAGTAAATGATACATTTACATGAAACACATGCATGTGTAATTACTCTCAGAGCAAAATTGTCTCTCTCTCTGTATACTTGGCTGCGCCACAATATAACATAACGAACATCCGCACATACACCTGTCCATCATGTATTTGTTTCAACAATGGTTCTTTTCATATGTTTGTATTACAATATGTATTTTTGGGCAAAAACAGATCAAACAGTTGCTCAGCAGCAATACAATAAGCAATTGTTATTTGTTTTAATTGTATTTTAATTTGGAAAAGCACGCACACACAATAACTCTTATACTAGTTCTGTCGCTCACACTACAAGTATATGGGACATACCATGGTATATTTGTGTTGGCTATACAAACTTGTATACAAATGCAACCCTATAGTACACACCATGTAGTGTTGTAAAAGTATTGAGTATTTGAGTGCTGAGTATTCAATACCGGGAGTTTTTCCCGGTACTCAATACACAAAAGTAACTACTCAATACTTTCAGGGTTGCATTTTGTAGTATTCAAGCGAAAGTCTTCCTTTAAAATGCATCAGAATTATATAACTCTGTGAGCTTGATACAAATAAATATGACTTGAACCTCATGGAGTTAGTGTAACAAATAACAATTCTGTTAGGAATTATTTTGTAACGAAAACAGCCACTAAAATAGTACTACAAAATGCATTATTAAACTACTTCAGTCATTAACAAATACTATTGGACAGAAAAAGTGACCTTTTAGAATAGTGGAAGGAAGACACGTGATACAATATAACCAGCAAGTCAGGTCCTCACAAACATGAAAAATATTTTAAATTCTTTCAATGTCTGTAAAATTTTATTTCTAGATTTCAACACATTAACGAAGGTTTAGTTATATTGAAATTTCTTTTTTCAATATGGACAAAATATTAATTTACAGTATTCATTTATTAAACTCATTAGTTTGTAGATATCTCAATATACATTTTCTATTATATTAAAAATTATTGAATTAATGTGACGAATTCTTATTTTTAAGCTGCAGATTTTCCCTGAGTGTATGGATTGTTTATATTTGCATTGTGCTTTAAGTAAACGACGCTTCATATATTTTAATGATGTGGATCTAATAAATACTTAAGCATTGATAAGAAATTTGATATGTATACATACATATCTACAATTTGATTTTATGTATGTATGTATGTATGTATGTATGTATGTATGTATGTATATATGTACATACAAATAAGTGTTTAACTCAATCTTTGAATACATTTTTTAATTTTTTTTGTCATGTGATGTCTGTTGTTGTTGTTGTTATAAATATTCGCCTGTGTATAGATGCGAAATATTCATAGTTTTTTTTATTTGAAATTAAAAACTTTTTAATTTTTATCTGCGTTTACTTAAAAGTTTGTGAGGATTTTCTGTTTTAAGTAAAATTAAATTCCTGAAGATACATACTATAGGGTTGCATTTGTTTCCTCGTTTGTATAGCCAAAACAAATAGACCATGGTATTAGTGTTGTAAAAAGCGGCTACTTTTGAATACTCAGTACTACTTGATACTTTTTCAATTGAGTACTCGATACTACTCAATACTTTATATATGTATGTAAATGGGAAGTGTAAAATTATGATTTTATAGATAATGCAATATGGAAAAACAAAGATTAAATACAACTATATTTAAATTAATTTATAACAAATGAAAATAAATAAGTTTGAAGATTAGTTTTTGTCCATAAAATTTTTTTAACGTACTCTTAAAACATCTAGTGCCTTCAGCGTTACCGTTTGACCGACTAAACGGCAATTTGCCACTTTTTCGACTGCGTTTCCCCCTTTTCAACTGCCTTGCCACTTTTTGAACCCCTTTATTTAGGGTGAGTTATATGAAAATACATTAAAAATAAAAAGTTTAGTGCAGTTTTCTCGCTTTTTTTAATTTTCCCCCTTTTTTTGATAAATCCCCTATTTAGTGCCACTTTTTGAAAAATGTCATCGGTCACCCTGAGTTCATTAATCTCTTAAATTATCTTTTAAATATTTTTTAATAAACATTTTTTTCTCACAATTGATATTATTAATACTGTAAATTAATACTGTAAATTAATATTTTGTCCATATTGAAAAAAGAAATTTCAATATAACTAAGCCTTCGTTAATGTTTCTTATTAATTCAGCATGGTTTTTACTGATTTTAGTTGTCGAGTTGGTTTTTCTCTGTGTGTAGAAAACTCTTTCAGTCAAAGAAGACGGATGTAGTTAAATAAACAAAATCTGTAATATAAACAAATTTCACACGGACAGACTTTAACGCGAGACAAATTTAACCATGAGAAAATATAAAGCAATCTAAAGTATAAAAGCATACTAGGATTAGGGAAGTCCAGATATATGATAGTATTTTATAGTACCAAATGTCGATATTGAAAACAATTTATTTCTACCTACATATAAATACCAGCGCAAATACACACACAGCAGAATTCATATAAGAAATATCCAAGAAAATTTCAACAACACCCCACCTTTTACAAATCATGACCAGCCTAAAATTCTCCCCCAGATATACATACACAAATTCCCATGGTCATACATACATACACATACAATATACGAGATTAATCTCAACAACACAACACTCTCACCTACCCGAAATTACAGATAGTCTTAAACTTCTACAGACATCTATACACATAGATTCTCACGGCTACATATTACAAGAACACCTCGCCCCTAATAAATCACAATCATCTTAAATTCTTACAGAAATACATACATACATACACATAACCAATTTACCCCAACAACATCCTCACCCACCTCAAATCATGATCAGCCTTAAACTACTATAGACAGACACATCCACAAATCCCCATAGCTACATATTACGTTAACAACCCCGCCCCACCCAAATCATGGTCAGCCTTAAACTCCTACAGACATAGAAACACACATATTCCCCCGGTTGCATATTACTAGAACACCTCATTCCTCATAAATCTCAATCAGCCTTAAGCTCCTACAGAAATACATACATTGAAATTCCTACAAACATACAAACACACACACATACACACGCAATCGATCTACCTCAACTACACCCCGCCCCCTCGAATCAAACCATCACCTAAATTCTCACAGACAGATAGACACATCCATAAATTCCTATGGTTACATATTACGGCAACAACGCCACCCACTCAAATCACGGTCAGCCTTAAATTCCTACAGTCTATCAACACCTACATTAGCATTAGAAAAAATAACTTTCACGTTTTCCCGTCATTAGGAAAAATCATTTTCCCGTCGGCATTTGAAAAAATAATATTCATGTATTGCCGTAGGCATTAGGAAAAATTAATAATCACTATTTCACCAGTGGTATTAGGAAAAATCATTTTCACGATTTTCCCTCGGCATATACACACATAGAAACCGCCAAACTATGAACCACTTTAATACATTCCCACAAAATATTCCACACACAAATTTCCACGGTCAAGCAGACAGACAGACAGACAGACAGACATACACTTAATGTAAACAAAATCTCCTAATGTAAACAAAAAATATCAAAGCGCCACCGAAAACACAAATTTCCAAGAATTTAACAATTTTCAAATTTTAATTACCCAAATTTAACAATTTCAGCAACAATTTAACAATTTCAGCCCACATTTTAACAATTTTAGCAACAATTTTACAATTTTAGTTGAGCCAGGATCGGTGGTTCCCTACTACTTCTCTACCCCCTCGTCCCTTAAGGTTTAAGATGCGTGAAGTACAAAGAGTAATTGCTGAACTCAACCATTAGTAACAAAATGCTCATGAACTTGCCTCATATTGCAATAAGAATCCTGCTATTTATTTTTAATGCTCTTTTAAGAATGCAGTATTTTCCACATAACTGGAAACTTGCCAAGATCAAAATGATTCCAAAGGAGGGCAAATATCTTACCAAGACTGAGTCATATAGGGCTATAAGCTTACTATCTATAATCTCAAAGCTTTTCGAAAAGCTGCTCATGACTAAATTGTCCAAAATTTTAACTGATAATGGGTGCATCCCGGACCATCAATTTGGCTTTAGAAGTCAGCACAGTACGATTGAACAAACGCATAGACTGGTCCAAGTTGTACGAAGAACATTTGAAGAAAAGAAGTATTGTTCTGCTCTCTTTATTGATGTTTCTCAGGCGTTTGATAAAGTATGGCACGAAGGCCTAGTTTTAAAAGTGAAGACATATCTGTCAATAAACATTCAAAAGCTTTTGGAAAGTTATATTATTGATAGGAAGTTCATTGTTGTGGAAGGAGAGTTCACGAGTGTGCCCGAATTTATATCTTCTGGTGTGCCACAGGGTAGTATTATGGGTCCTGTCTTGTATTTAATATATACTTGTCATATGCCTGTGAGCAATAACATCCACACCTCTACATTTACCGATGATACAGCCTGTATGAGTGTGCACGAAAACCCTTATGAGGCATCCCGAAATCTTCAGGAACATATTACCCAGCTGGAAATATGGATGAACTTATGGAGAATTAAAGTCAATGAACAAAAGTGTGTCCATATAACGTTTACCCTTAGAAGAGATACTTGCTCCCCCATTCGAATCAACAATCAAAATATTCCTCAACATTCCCAAGTGAAATACCGTGGTATACACCTTGATCGAAGGCTTACATGGAAACATCATATTGACTCTAAGTTAATTCAGATGAAACTTAAGTTAACTCAAATATATTGGTTGATTGGCAGAAACTCAACACTCAGCCTAGGTTCTCGTTGAACCTTCATAGTGAAGAGACATTAAAGCGGATTTTTTTTACATACATACATACGAAACAAATATAAAAAACAACAAAATCAAAAATTATACAAAAAATATTCGTAATACATATTCACCTTGATAAATAAGCTTATTGGCTTTATTAATATTTTTTACATAGCAAGAAATAGCAAAAACAAAAAAAAACCGTAAACATAAACAAAGTTCCCTTGAGGAATAATACTCTGTATGAGTACCTCAAAGGAAAAAAATTTTGAAGTGAGTTCTAACGGCAGAAATGCTTATTTTACTGTGAGTTCTGAAACTCTTAATGAAAAAAATATAAATAATAAATCTGATGAAAATCTTTTTTTTAACGGCAAAGCCAATTTTTCGTCAGCGATCAACTTCGCTTTGTTCAATGCCAACTAGTGAATCGTTAACATTACCATTGCCTAGTACTTCTTCATTTAAGTCTGCGATATCATCCGCATCGGGCTCGCCTTCATCACTAAACCAAGTTATCACTACAGATAACAATAGCTCAAAACCCAAGGTACAAGTGGGAATGGACAGATATATAACAGTGGTAAAGCGTGGGCGAAGCCCAAATTCTTCAAAAATTTCATCTGCCCCAAAGATGTCTAGGGATAACAGCGCATCATCTACCAATCGCCAAAATCGTTTTTCATTATTGCAAGACACCGACGACAAGCCCTCTACATCATCGCAAAAGTCTTTTAAGCCACCACCTATTTATCTGAGAGAAAAAAATTCTAACGCGCTTATAAAAAAACTACTGTCGACCATTGGTGAAAATACTTTTCACATCATTCCAATTAAACGAGGTAATATTGATGAAACTAAAATCCAAATATATAATGAAAAAGATTTTCGAAAAATTGTTACTTAAGAGTGCTAAAGGCCTACAGATAGTATTAAAGGGCATAGATTCATATGTTGAACCCGAAGAAGTAAAATGTGCACTTGTCGACCAAGGATTCAAGGTAAAAAATGTTACCAACATATTTAATAGAGAAAAGGTCCCCCAACCCCTATTTCGGGTTGAACTGGAGCCGAACGACATACAATTGAAAAAAAAATGAAGCCCATCCAGTTTATAACGTAAAGTATCTCTTACATCGAAAAATCACAGTTGAAGAGCCACGTAAGCGTTCAGGTCCCGTACAGTGCCATAATTGCCAAGAATATGGCCATACGAAAACTTACTGCAAGTTACCTACAGTGTGTGTTATCTGCGGTGAATTGCATGGTACTGCTAGCTGCACTAAGCCAAAAGATCAAGCAGAAAAAAATGTAGTAATTGTGGAGGTAATCACACAGCTAACTATAGAGGGTGCCCTGTATTTTCTTTCGTTAAACAGGCTATGGGTCAAAAACCCAAGCTAACTCCAGCTCCGACACTTTTGCTCAAATCAGCCAACCAGTTACTTCACGTGTATCGTATGCTGATGCTGCTAAGACTAGTTCAATTCCCACGCAAAATGTTCCACCGCCAAATAATTCAACGAATTCAAACTCAAGTTTTAACTTTAGTCGCCTTGAAGCTACTATTGAGAATCTGGTGCTAACTATAAACAACTTTACTACAAATATGACAAGTATGATGCAAGAAATGCTGCGAATGCAGAATACACTGTTTCAAGCATTAGTTAATAAACCATGAACACGTTAAAAATATGTTTCTGGAACGCAAACGGCATTCGCCAACATAGAAATGAACTTGGGCACTTCCTCATGGAAAAAAATATTGATATAATGTTGGTTTCTGAGACTCATTTGACCTCAAGAAGCTTATTTAAAATAAATGTTTACACTTTATATGATACAAAGAACCCGAGAGAGAGAGCATGTGGTGGATCAGCAATTCTGATTAAGTCAAGACTCAAGCACTATGTCCTTGACAACGTTAGTGAAGAATATTTGCAAGCAACGAATATTTTCGTAGAAAATTTTTGTGCGAATTTCATGATATCATCAATTTACTCACCTCCCAGATTTTCAGTTAGCGAAGATCAGTATGAGAAGTTCTACAAATCGCTTGGATCTTGTTTCGTGGCAGCTGGTGACTACAATGCAAAACATACCTACTGGGGATCGCGTCTTGTTACACCTAGAGGTCGAGCCTTGTTCAATACAATTTCAAAAATGGGCTTAGATGTCATTTCGAGTGGGGAGCCTACTTACTGGCCTACTGACGTAAGAAAAATTCCAGATGTTATAGATTTTGCCGTCACGAAAAATATTCATAGGGACTTAATTCATGTAGAGGCCTCTCTAGATCTGTCCTCCGATCACTCTCCAACAATAGTTACAATTTTCAACCCACTAAGGAGTGATTTAACTAACTCATATGTGAAGATGATTAATGGAATCAACTGGCTGGTATTCAAAAAATATCTTAGTAGTCACTGCGTAGAAAACATTCAGCTTAGATCATGCGATGATATTGAATTTAATATTGCCAATCTTAACGAAAATATTAAACAGGCTGCTGAACACGCCACTACCTCCTATCCGCAGACCGGCTTTAACAGAATTTATTCTACGGAAATTGAACGTCTTGTATGTGAAAAAAGGAGAGCTAGAAGAGAATGGCAACAACACAGATCACCCCTAAATAAAATCAGACTTGAAGAATGTACTAAACGACTCAAAGAGCTGCTATCATCGGAAAAAACTGCACTACTGGAAAAGTATTTAGAAGGTCTTGATGTAACGTCCGCATCTAATTACTCTTTATGGCGCGCTACTAGAAATCTTAAACGACCCGTTGATCTTAAATCACCATTGCGTACTGCGACCGGAGGCTGGGCAAGAAGTGATAGTGAGAAAGGTAACTTATTTTCTGAGCATTTAAAATCTGTATTCACTCCCAATTCATGTACGGGTGCTGCTGATTTACCGAGTGTAGTTTCTCTACCCCCTCGTCCCTTAAGGTTTAAGATGCGTGAAGTACAAAAAGTACTTGCTGAACTCAACCCGAAGAAAGCTCCAGGTATTGATGGCATTAGTAACAAAATGCTCATGAACTTGCCTCATATTGCAATAAGAATCCTGCTATTTACTTTTAATGCTATTTTAAGAATGCAGTATTTTCCACATAACTGGAAACTGGCCAAGATCAAAATGATTCCAAAGGCGGGCAAAGATCTTACCAAGACTGAATCATATAGGCCTATAAGCTTACTATCTACAATCTCAAAGCTTTTCGAAAAGCTGCTCATGACTAAATTGTCCAAAATTTTAACTGATAATGGGTGCATCCCGGACCATCAATTTGGCTTTAGAAGTCATCACAGCACGATTGAACAAACGCATAGACTGGTCCAAGTTGTAAGAAGAACATTTGAAGAAAAGAAGTATTGTTCTGCTCTCTTTATTGATGTTTCTCAGGCGTTTGATAAAGCATGGCACGAAGGCCTAGTTTTAAAATTGAAGACATATCTGCCAATAAACATTCAAAAGCTTTTGGAAAGTTATATTATTGATAGGAAGTTCACTGTTGTGGAAGGAGAGTTCACGAGTGTGCCCGAATCTATATCTTCTGGTGTGCCCCAGGGTAGTATTCTGGGTCCTGTCTTGTATTTAATATATACTTGTGATATGCCTGTGAGCAATAATATCCATATTTCTACTTTTGCCGATGATACAGCCTGTATGAGTGTGCACGAAAACCCTTATGAGGCATCCCGCAATCTCCAGGAACATATCACTCAGCTGGAAATATGGTTGAACTTATGGAGAATTAAAGTCAATGAACAAAAGTGTGTCCATATAACGTTCACCGTAAGAAGAGATACTTGCTCCCCCATTCGAATCAACAATCATAATATTCCTCAACATTCCCAAGTGAAATACCTTGGTATACACCTTGATCGAAGACTTACATGGAAACATCATATTGACTCTAAGTTAACTCAGATGAAACTTAAGTTAACTCAAATATATTGGTTGATTGGCAGAAACTCAACACTCAGCTTAGACTGCAAACTTTTACTGTACAAGTCGCTTTTGAAGCCAATATGGTGCTACGGAATTGAGTTATGGGGCACTGCTTCAGCTTCCAATGTCGAGAGAATCCAACGAAGGCAAAACAAAATTTTACGGTTAATAACATCGGCTCCATGGTACATCCAAAATTCTATTATACATCGTGATTTAAATATGCCACTAGTGACTGAAGAAATTGCAAAATACGCAGGCAAATATTTAACAAAACTCGAATCACATCCTAATCCGCTTGCTCGTAATATTTTGAACTTTACTGGACACATCCGCTTAAAAAAGAGGGACACACGGGCTCTTATACCTAACACTCCAGATGGGACTACTTGAAAATATTTCCCGCCCCCCCCTTTTTTTGATTATCACTACTAATGTATTATTTATAACTACCACTAAGTTTATGTCCGACACTGGTCGGGCCTAATAATTTTTTTTTTTATAGATTTAAGATCTGAATACTTATTGTTAGTTCACATATGAAGATACAATAAATAAATACATGCATTATAAAAAAAAAAATAGTTTGGGTAGTACCCGATTTATGTTCTCAGTAAATTTATGTTCTATTGATGGAAGCCCGGATTCTATTAAGAGTATTTTTATCGGTGTTGTCTTGTATGCGTATGTGCAGGCTCTAACAGTTTGATGATAAATTGTGTTTATTGGTTTGAGATTAGTTTGGCAGAGCTGCCGTAAAGAAAGAGAGCGTAGTCAATTTTGCTTAATACTAGTGTTTTTACAAGATATTTGATGGTGTCGATATGTGCAAAACTTCGAGTAGCTAAGTACTTAATCAAGTTAGCCCTGTGGGCAAGTGCTTTTTTTAAATTTAAAATATGTTTTTTCCATATGTAATTTTTTTTCAAATATGACTCCTATAATTTATAGTTCGCTTACGCAGGGTATAGTAGAGTTATTTATATTAAGATTAGTTGGGTTGCACTTATGTTTTCTGCATATGTGCAGAATAGACGATTTTTCTGATGAAATTTTAGCACCCGATATTTCGGACCAGTTTTGGATATCAATAAACACTTCTTGCAACATGATGTTAATCTTTGCAATGTCATTGTTCTTAGCCAGTATGTAAAGGTCGTCAGCGTATAGACAATGATCGATTAATTTTTGTTCTTTTATTATGTTACTAATTTGATTGAAAGCTATTTGGAACAGAACGACGGATAAAGAAGAACCTTGCGGTATTCCATTGTCTAGTGGGTAGATGTTTGACGTTTCATTGTCTATTCTTACTTTTATTGATTGGCCGGTTAAAAAAGATTGAATGTATTTTGGATCCAACACCCCAGTTCTTTAAAGTATTTAATATAATATGAACTCCTATACGGTCAAATGCTTTTTCGAAATCGATACCCAAATTGATGTGTGATTTCTGTATGAGAGGGCTTTTGTAACATAGTGGTCTATGTGAAGTAAAGCATCTGTGCAGCTGCGATTTGATCTATATGCAGTTTGGTTGCCAGCAATTAACTTTTTTGTTTCAATTAGCCATGCTAAACGATTTGCAATCATCCTTTCCATAAGTTTGGTTAAGCATGATAGTAATGAAATGGAACGGTATGCGTTAAAAGTGTTAAATCCTTGTTAGGTTTTGGTATGGCAATAATTATTGCTGTTTTCCAAGAGTGGGGAATAATTGCAGTGTCAAAAATATTGTTGTATAATTTGAGGAGTTTCTTTACCATTGTTTGTTAGATATTTTATCATGTCGTAACATATTCTATCTAAACCGGGTGTTGTTTCTTTAACCTTATTTGTTGCTATAAATAAGTCGCACATTGTCAGTTGAACTTCTATTTTTTCGGTGTAGGCGTTGGCGACTTTGATATTTGAATAAGATAATGCTGTTATTTTGGCTGCCATAAAATTTTGAGTGTAATTACAATCCATCGAATTTTTGGACCATTTCATTCCGAAATAGTTTGCTATTTTTTAGGTTCTGTGATGAGCCCGTTACTGGTATTGTCTTGTTACGACTGGAAAACATATTGACTTTTTTCCATAGAAGAGATAATGGTGAATCTCTTGTTATAGTTTCAGTAAATTTTTTAAAGCTTTCTGCTTTTGCTTTTTTACATTCAAATCTGAACTTTGCATTGGCTTTTTTGAATAGAATTAAATTTGCATAATGAGGGTGTTTTTGAAAATTTGCTATTTTTTTAATTTTGTCCTCTCTAAAAGTTGAAAAGGTATTATTCCACCAGGGAACTATTCGTTTTTGTGTAGATGATGTTTGGGGTATGTAAAGATTAGCAGCGGTTCTTATGGCCTTGGTAATTATGGCATTGTCTTTATTGTTATTAGCTGTTAAAACTTTGTTCAGTAATGTATTTTCTACGCTTTTGCTATATTGATTCCAGTTGGGTTTTTTAGATTAAATTTTCTAATTAGCGTTTTGTTTTAATTATTTGGTCCCACTAATAAGGTAGTTTTTATAGGAAAGTGGTCACTATTATGTAGTTCATCTATGGTACGACTTGAAGTTAACGTTAGTAAAGAAGGCTAACAACGTATGACTTTTGCAATGAAGATGAGAAGCAGTTCCGTTTTTTCTCTGTGATATAAAATGAATCCGGATTGTTTTTACATAAAAATGTTCTGGCTTGCTCATTTTTATTAATATTTGAAAATTGTTTTTAACTTGTAAGCTGAACAAACACTTTTTGAATGAAATAATACGGCTTAAGAAGCTGCTATATATACTGATAGTATAATTTGGGATAACCCTTTCTGCAGCTACAGTTTGTGTAAGTTGCAAATTTTTTGTTATTCCCAAGAATCCTAAAAACAGTAAGGAATTTTATGCAAAAAAAATTCAAGAGTTTGTAGTTTATAATAAAAAAAAATTATTTAAATAAATTACTTATTTATTTACTTATTTATATATTTGTTTTCTTATTCTATTTCTTATAATAAATTTAAACAATAAAATATAAATTTTCTACTGTTTAATACATTTAATATTTTCAAAATTCAATCAATTGAAAGAAGAACAATAACTACTCAATTGTAAGTATATCAAACAAAAAAACTAAAATTTTGTGAAAATGAGTGAATTCACTGAATTGTGAATAAATTCGAAAAGACTCAATCGGTTTTTATGATTGATATCTCATTTTCTTTCTATTACAAGTGGCTAGATAAAGCAATAAATCTGAACAATTTTTATCGTTTTCGATTTTTCACGATTTTTTTAAAACGAAAAAAAGTTGCTATTTTTACGTAAAATATATATTTTTAGGTACAATTTTTTATTGTAACTCCGAAACTACTGAGCCGATTGAAATGCAATATATAAACGAATAATGTAAATATTAAAAATCTTACTTAAAAATTAAAAAAAAACATCTCCATAGAATTTAAAATTTGGACCATTTTTGTACTATTGGACCCACAATACATCAAAATTGTATAGTGGCTTTAAAAGCATTTAAAATTTTTTAAATTTTTTGCGGGGTGTAATCAATGGTGCTGAAAATTTTTCACAACTTTGAAGAGAGTACCAGGCTTTAGCCATTATTGCAAATGGAATATGTGAATTGTTTTGATTCATCTTATTTTAATTTTCTGAAAGCTTTTTTGTAATGAAAGCTCAAATTTACCATCTCTATATTTACAACAGTCTTACCATTGTCGTTTGTTCTTTACTAATTATACACATGTTAGTTAATTTGCTTATTTTTGATCTAAAGACAAACTTTTTTGGTTTGTTACTATTAAGTATATTTATTTAATTTTTGCCACAAGCCAATGACTATTAATTTTAAGTTAATTTTAATTATTATTTATCGAACTTCATTTGTTTTTATATTTATGATTTGAACAGGTTAAAGTTCGTATTGCTTTTTAAGCCAAATTACTTTTTTTAAACTAGAACCAGGAGGAAATTTCTGCCTGTCAGAAATGATCAAACCGATTTTAAAGCAATTTAGATCATAGACAGATCTGAATCTAAAAAGTCACATAGGATGTGTACATTTCTATAAATAATACCAGGAGGGTGATAGGGGAAATATCTGCCCCTCCGAAAAGTTCTAGCGGATTTTAATGAAATTTAGAACATAGATAGATCTGCGTCTAAAATTCACATAGGCTACGTTTTTTTAACTAGAACCAGGAGGGCGAACGAGGCAAAGTTTTTGCTCTCCGAAATGTTCAAACCGATTTTAATGAAATTCCCATATGCTACTAACATTTTAAACAGTAGGACCAGGAGGGTAATATGGGGAAATTTTGCCTCTCCGACAAAATTAAAACGATTTTAATGATATTTAGAACATAGATAGATCTGCATCTAAAAATTTACATATGATTGGTTTTTTAAACTAGGACTAGGAGCGCTATATAGGGAAGTTATTGCCACTCCGAAACTTTTAATCCGATTTGAATGAAATCTAGAACATAGATAGATCTGCGTCTGAAAATTCACATGAGCTATCTTTATTTTCAAAAATAGTACCAGGAGGGCGGGGGAGGATTTCTGCCTCTCAGAAACAATCAAACCGATTTTAATGAAATTTATAGATCTGCGTCTAAAAAGTCACAAAATGGTCATAGACATTGCCTAAACTAGGACCAGGAGGAAGTAAGGGGGACCATTTCTGAATTTCAACTCGATTTTGGTGAAATTTAAAATATAAATTCCCCTTCGCTCAGAAGGAGACATACTGTATGTACTTTCTCATAAGTAAGACAAGAAGTCCAGCTCCTTCGACAGTTTGAAATCGATTTTATAGAGGAAGGCATAGGACATGTACTTATGTACCTAATTTCTGCCAATCCAACACTTTCAAATCGATATAAATGAAATTGAAAAGACGATGGGGTTAGCGAAGCACTCCGGGTATAGCTAGTACATATATTAAGTTCCTTGTACAATCAATAATGTGTTTCGTAATAAAAATTTTTTCTCACTGTGAAAGAGAAAGTTGTTCTTTCTCTGTATTTCATCGAGCTAAATTAACATTCTGCAAAGGCAGAAAAGTGGAAAATTCTTATTTGCTGTTTTGTAGAAAGACAGCAGACTATCATAAATTAATATTTAGTGGATTTGTTATGCGGCCCCTGCACGTTGCAACCGGTTGTACAATTGATTTGCATATACCAGTTTATCGCTCACTACACAGATTGCAATTTTTCAACCAATTTTTCATTAAACTTCATTAAAAATTTATTTTTAGAGAGTCAACATAAGTTGTGATATTTTAGCTCTATTGTCCATAAATAAAATTTTGATGAAGGAAAAATATAAAAAAAGAAAATAAGAAACATGCTTTAATATTCTTCGATAAAATTGAGCATTCGCATTTTTCTTCTTTTTTCACACTTATTGTTTACTGCACACGATGTTGCTCACAAAACGTCTGAATGAAAATGACAAACGAAAGAAGAAATCCCCATCACACACACCAATTTGATAGCTAGGTTGTTCGTCGGTTGAATCAAAATCAAAATTTTTTGATTTTTCATTCAACCAATGACTAACCGTTGGTCAATCATACCTCTAACGTAACAATTGGTTGTATATACAACTTAATCAAATTGTACAACAAGGCGCAACGTGTATGGGTAGCATTGAAGGTGAAAAAGCACCAATTTAGTGCCTTTTTTTAAAAAAGCACCTAGTTGAAAATTTCCGGACTGTTATGAATTAAAAAGCATTAAATTTAGTGCGAAAAGCACTAATTTTTTTTAATATTTAATTTTATTTATTTATTGTAAAAATAATTGTAAATAAAATTTCAGCTTCATGGACTCTAAATTCAAATAATTTAAATTAAATTAGAACCGCGAAGCTACAGAGCTTATCTGCAGGTGATAAATAACTAATTAATTTTAATTAAGAAAATTAAGGATAAACAAATGAAATTTTTTAATTTATAATAATAATGATTACAATTGATTTTTTTAAAGTATTTTTTTAATATAATTTTTCTTCGATATGTATTATACTCATTCACAATATTTAGTGGTAAGTTGTTGAATATGTTCGCCAGTGTTGTGTTCAATGCGTTTGATTTCAAATCTTCCGTCTGTGCGTTGTCTTGTGTCGTATGCGTGATTGATTGTTTTTAGGAATCTTCGATCGTTGTAGAATTCATTTACAAGTTTTATGTGGTATAGGCTTTTAATATTTAGAACTTACAGATTGCTCGCAATGTTGTTTTTATTTTTCGCATTAGAATTTATGTTGTTTGTTCTGCGTGTTCTGAGGTGTCTATTGTTGTTTATGTTTGTGTTTATGTTATTGTCTGTGTTGCTGTTATTAGAGAAATATTTATTTAAGTTGTTGGTTGTGAAGATGTTATTTGTGTTAGCGTTGTTATTAGTGTTCGTGTTGCTGTTGTTGGTGTTGTTTTCCCTATTTTGTAGGTTGTAGTTGTTGTTTGTGCTGGTGATGTTGTTGTAATTGTTATTTGTTAGAAAGTTTTCTTAATTTTGAGGCCTTTGTTGCTGTGGGTTGTAGCTATTGATAGTGCTGTTCGTATTACGTTCATAATTGATTTGTGTATGATTAGTGTTTGCGAAGCTTAAGCTATGTACAGACGATTGTCAGATCTTACAATATTGTCAGATCTGGCAATCTGCTGACAATGTACTGGCAATCGAAAATTGCCAGCACAATATTTCTTGTCAGTTCACACGGTTGTCAGAAAATCTTTCAATTTATTGCCAGACGCTTGTATCACAATAAATTCATCTGACAAAATCGTCAGTATAAAAATTGTCAGTTCACACGGTTGTTATATGCACAAATTGTTAGATCTGTTGTTATGCGTTGCCAGACTTAAACCATTTGTTGGAAATTGTTAAATATTTATCGTTTGTGTTTGTGTTTAATGTAAAAAGTGAAAGTATAAATTATTATGGACCATAAAGAAGCAATTGCAATGATTTTGTCTGCATATATTTTATTATAATTTTTTTATTTAAAATCAAGCGTGTGCAGTGTTGCCCATAGAAAGAATTATCTTACAATGACGCCATTGTCAGATGCATGGACTTCGCACATCTGACAATATTAAAATGTCTGACAAATATCTGGCAATAATTTTACAATGTGTTCACAGGATTATAAGATGTCTGACAATTTGTTGTCAGTTGCTAGTCTTGCTTTTTCTAGCAACGGCGTCTGGCAAAAATTGCCAGTTCACACGGTTGTAAGAAATTTTTTTTTTTTTTTTTGACGCGAGTATTGTTGGTGCTTATGTTTGATAGATTGGTGTTCTTTGTTATTAAGAGAGATCTGTTGCTATTAATGTTTTGGTATATTAGTTTCATTTGGATGTTTTGTTGATTATGCAATTTGTTTCTTAGTAATATTTTCGATATTTGATTTTGGGTTTGTTGTTCAAGGTACCAATTGAGCTCCTCCACGCTGTGATCCCATGCCTGATGTAGCTTTCGGCTAAGGAAAAATATGCCTGCTTAAGTACTTCAAACGTTGAACAATTACTTAAATAATACAGGCTGTGTGCAGCTTTTCGAAGTTTCTTTGACAGTTGCTGTATGTATGTTAGCCATTTGAAGTTCTCGTCAACATATACCCCCAGATATTTGTATGTTTTAACTTTTTGTATTGTTGTAGCGCTTTTATCTATGAAGTGGATGTTTTTCACATTATTTATACATTTGTATTCATGGAACTTGATTTTGGTAGTTTTTTTTTTTTTTTAGAAGATACAGAACAGGACCCAGCTTAGATCCTTGAGGTACTCCATAGTCTGTTGTGATTTCGTTACTAAGCGTTTCACATATTTTAACACGATACGTTCGTGATTTTAAATAATTTGCAAACCAATTAAAGCAGTTTCCTCTAATGCCATTTGTTTGTAGTATGTCTTATAAGTTACTATGTGATAGAGTATCGAAGGCTTTGCTGAAGTCTATAAACATCACGAGGCAGTGTTTATTTTCGCTCAAACACATATTTATGTGATTAGAGAAGTCTCCGAGTAGTTTATTAATGTGTTTTCCTTTCTGTAAACCGTACTGACCTTGATTGACTATTTTATATTTTGATAGAAAACCGTTAAGTCTACGTACTCCAACTTCTTCTAAAACTTTTTCAATAACAAGTAGTATTGCGATGGGTCTGTAGTTGTTGCAATCGCTCTAACAACCATTCTTATAAATGGGGCGTATTAGTGAGGTGTTTAAAAGAGTAGGTATAGAGGCGTTACTTATGCTCGAGTTAACTACTGTAGTGATTATAAGTGTTAAGAATGTGCAGTTGTTCCTGATATCTTTAGGCCTAATTAGATCAGCTCCTGCGCCTTTATTTATTTTCAAGCTGGACAATATAACACATATTTCTTCCTCAGTTGCGGGAAGTAAAAACAGTGAGTTTTGCATTGTTGTATTTTGTATTTGGTATGTTTTTATATCACATTTATGTAAAATTTTTTGATCATTATCTTTGAAGTTAATTGCGAATTTGTTTGTTAAATCTATTAGGTTTTCATTTTTAAAATTGTTTACTATTACAGAGTCAATACTTGTTACCTTTTTGCCAGTAATTTCATTAATTAATTGCCAAGTAGCTCTTATATTGTTCCCATTTTCTTTAAATTTATTTTTGTAATAAATATTTTTTGCACAGTTCAATTGTTTATTTACACAATTTCTAAAATTTTTATATAGATTTTCATAGCTTTTATTGCTCCTATTATTTAACCATTTGATATAAAGTTTATCCCGATATTCACAATATTTTATTAAATCATCATTCATCCACGGGTTTATTTTTCGCTTTTTTTTATTATTTTGGCCGACATATTTACATTTAGTATATATATTTGTAAAACTTTCATATATTTTACAAAAATTGGCACGCTGCACACGAAGCACGCAGGCACAGTGTGAACGGCAAGATTCATAAACATGATGCAGGGAGCGAAGCTTGTGATTCAACTCGTCGTTTACCCCACGTCTAGACTGGCAATAAATATGTTGGCAATATAGCAATAACGCCGGTAGAATAGCGGATCAATATTGCTTATTGCTTTATTTATGTTAAGGCTATTGGAAATCGTAGCCACAATACGGAAAAAGTTAACAGGGAAGATGCAGAATAAAAATATATTTCACTTGTAAACATCTGGTTAATCGAACCTTTTTTTTAAGAACTTATTACAATACAAATTATTTCACTACATTTTTAAGAGATTATTTTCCTTATTTAATACAGATACATATGTATATTTTATAAATTTCGATATTATGGGAATGCCAAACACAATACAGAAAATTCGAAGAAAAATTAACACCGAGTTCACGTTTCATGTTCGCAATAATTGTCAACGATAAACTGTTGACAATTATTGCAGAAATTATTGTAATTACTGGCAATGAGCTGTCTCCATTGGCAATAGCAATATTTTGACATTTGCTGCAATATATGTTAATAAATTTATTGCCAGTCTAGACAGGGGTTCGTTGCTAGGGTGATCGATTATTCTACTTTTTTCACAAACCGGTTTTCGAATAGTTCGAATATTTGAAATTATGAAAAACCCGGTTTCGATTTTTACAATTCAGGAAAAACCGGCCAACCGGTTTCTTTTAAGTAACAAAATTGTTATACAAAAGTTTTGATTGTAAATTGCTTTATAATGTAAATACTATAAAACAATACAAAAATTAAAGGTAAAACATAAAAATTAACTTCATGTACTTATGTATAGTACATAAATATGTATATATAATATACAGTTAAGGAATAAACTCTACATACAACCAGCAGTTTTTGAGTTTGTGGAAACTTGGGAAGAAATACAACAAATTATACATACGAATATTTAGGTTGTTAATAAATATGTTTATACAAATAATAAAAAAATAATTATTGCACCTACAGTAGCAAAAATATTAAAAATACATAGGAGAAAAGTCTACATACAGGTATAAAATAGTTACATGAAAAAATACGTGGAAAATGCTTGATGTCGTCAAGTTGTTTGGAAATTCTGTGATTTCCGGTACCAAGCTGTCAACAAATGGCATCCAAATATGGTGTATTATGTTGTTGTTATAATTATTTTTTATTTTTTGTATAAACATATATATTAGCAACCTAAATATTGGCATATTTAATTTTTTGAATTTCTTCCCAAGTTTCCTCAAACCCAAAAAATTATGGTTGTATGTAGAGTTTATTCCGTAATGGTATACACATATGAATGTATGGACAAGGTGGATATATACCTCCATACAAAATATGGAGCAAAATGTCAACAAAGCTAAAAACACTTTTTGCAACTGTATTTTGACATCCATTGCACACCATAAGGCCAATTAAATTAGCCTCTGCTATTACCTCATAAAATAATTCCCTTAATTTCATCTTTCAGTAAAAAAATACTTACGAAAATCAACAAAACATGCAAAATGTACAAATCGAAAAGAATTCATCCGGTTTTTAAATTGTAAAAAAAACCGGACAATTCGACATTCGAAAAATAAACATTTTGACAAACCGACAACCGTATTTTGAAAAACCGGGTTTTAACACCGGTTGAAAAACCGAGTCGATCACCCTATTAGTTACCCTGTAATTGTTATTTTTAAAAACAAAAGGCATCTGTTTCTTACAATTATACGTTTGTTTATACCAATGAAATACATGTGTTTTTGGTGTTGTAGTTTTGTTGTAGTCGTGCATGTACCTAGTATAAATTTACCATGGTACTGTAGCTCAAATAAAATAATCACTGCTGTTATATTCAGAAAAAACTTTGGTTTACAAAACAAATTGTTGATGGACATTTATTTGCTAAACATTTTGTAAGCCAAATTTTTATAAATAAAGCCTGGTACTTTGTTCAAAGTTGTGAAAAATGTTCAGCACCATTGATTATTTCGCGTGAAAAATTTGACAAGTACTAATGCTATGTTCAGACGGCAACATGAACCACTTGGTTCGCTCTCTGAACCACGATTGCGAACCATGGCGTTCAAACGACACATTCGTGGTTCGTTTTGACAAATATTTTTGATACAGTGATGCCAACCTACCCATAGTTTCTAACTTAATATTTAAGTACATAATTAGCTAATTTTCACTTAAAATTAAATTTTTTTAGATACTATTTCATTTTTTCAATGGTTAATTAAAGTTCTTATTAAATTACGTTGAAAGTACGACAGCACTAGAAAATTTCTAAATATTATTGAACGCTTTTTCGCTGTCCAGACTTACAATTTTTGTTGCAGCAATTCTTGAGTTTATTGTTGAGAGGGGTGAAAAGATTAGGGAGGGGTACACAGTTTCATGTGCTCGTAATTGTTAATTTCAAGTTGCTAGTTGTATTTGACGTTTTTTATAATTTTATTTCTTCAGTTGTATGAAAACCAAAAATATTAAAAAAAGTAAATATAAGTGTTAATTTTTCAGGGAAATTTGTGATGTAATAGAATTTTTTAATTTTTGCAATTTCAAAGCAAAATTTTAAGATATTCCAGCAACAAAAATTGCATGTCTGGACGAGGACTTTCCAAAGAACATAAACAAAACATGAAGAAAATTATAATTACATAAAATAAATTTTATAAAACCAAACGAACGTCATAATGCATTTTTCTATTTATTTATTCCATGATATGAAACTATGTATTGTCCTATATATTTATGAAATTAGAACGAAATTTTTTTTAATACTAGCACATGCTGTTTTCAACACGACAACATGATGTTAATGTGTATGTTTTCAATAAACACACACACCCATAAAAACAAATGGCACGCTCATAAAACTTAAGTATTACACAAGGTTGGGAATTTAATTATTATTTAAATATGCACTCAAAAACACAATTTCGTATTTAAATATAACTTAAAAGTAATTATTGTAATTGTTGGTTACCAACTCAAAATATGGGCATTAGCACTTTTCGGGCTAGATTTAACCCGATTTCAGACACTCAAAAGGCGAAAAAAAATGTTTGGTCCCAAAAAACGCGCATATTACCACTTTTTAATATTATCTTTCAGAACTTTTTTTAATTTTTGTCCAATATGTATATTACCCCATGTTTGTGTAAAACGTTTGAATTAAAAATCTTGGCGTTTTTGTAATAGACTAAAGGAAACTTGTACAACTTTTCTTTAATCTATTACATAAACGCCAAGATTTCTAACTCAAACGTCTTACACAAACAGGGGGTAAGTTATAATCTTTGTGCACTTTTTCTTCCTTTAAGGGAATAATATCGACTTTTTACTTATTTAATTTGGCTAGTTTGCTTTATTAATTTTAAAAAGAAGTCTATAGAATAATCTTTTATTTCTACCAAATTTATATGTATGTACTTATGTAAACGTAGATACATATATATGTATATATACTTCTCTTATATATGTATGTACACTGTTTGTAGGTGCCTTATTGAAATGTGATATGATATGTAATATCTCAAGCTATATATGTGTTGATCTCATGATTTTCTAATAAATTACTGTACAAAAATGTTTTCGATGTTTTGATTTACAACAGAAACATTTTAATACTAGCCCGTTTTCGCGATTATTCGAAAAATTTTACTTTATTTAGCGCTAAACGTATATTTTTCAATTTAGCCTTTTTTCAAAAAATGTCTACGCTTTTTGAGTATCTAAAGTTAGCATCACTGTTTTTATTTATATATACATACATAAATGCACACATATGTACATACATACGTGAATAGTTGGCATGAGTTTTATTTTCTGTATTATTTGATTTTTAACAGTGATAAACAAATTAAGCAAAAAATAATGAATAAAATGTGTTCTATTTTATTTAAATTCATACACGCATCCATTTTTTTTGGTTTGTTTTTTGTTTACTCATGTGTATGTGCCTGTGTACACTCATTTTGTTTTGATAGCTAGTTCAGATATATTAGCGATAATTTGTTATCAAAACTAGCGATGATAGCAATTTCTTCGTGGTTCGCATCAAGGTTCAAAATGAACCAAGATGGTTCTCTCTTAAAAATTTGTATGGCGAACCATGTTGATTCAATCAAGATTCGACCGCGAACCGTGAATGAGAGAGCGAACCTCGATAATTGCTGTCCGTGTGAACATGGTATAAGGGCGTGTGCAAAACGGTAGAAAAGTACTATGGTAAAAAAATATTTTCCTGTGGGGAAAAATTTCATTTTTCTGCTATGCCAAATGATATCTTTTTTGACAATGTAAAATTTTGACAAATTCGCTTTAGCATAGAAAGAGGCTGATGAAATAATTGCTGCTACAGCGAAGCAAAATATTTGACTACAAGCCGCCGGCTACAAACAATTTTTTAAATGTACATTTTTAGCAAAAAATTATATAATTTTATTTATATGATGCAACATTTTTCTCAAATTTAAATAAACAATGTATTTTTCACAGTCTAATACATTTAAGAGTCGTAAAAATATATGTATTGAGCGACGGCGGTGCTTTTACCTTTTATGATACCATGCTCTTTATTTGCTGCTTGTCAAAAATGTATCTGTTGTGTCAAAAATTCTACTAGCACCCAGGGCTAGTGAAATTTTATTCACCTCAGAAGTGTCAAAATGTAAGATGTAGCCAAACTCGAGGTTCTTTTGATAAATTTCTCGCTTTTATTGCTTGAAGGTATGCAACATTGTTAAAATTCCATGCGAAAAAACCACTGCTCATGTTTTTTCGCAGCTAAACTAAAATGATGCCAGACTAATTTTGCATGGAAAGACATGATTTTACGTGTTTTCACAAGAACAGAGTACTACTTTTGCGAATTTATTTCGCAAACATTTCTTATCAAATACATTTATATGTAGTTTGACAGCATTTCGCACGAAATTGTGAAGAGAGTACTAGGCTTTACTTTGTAAAACTATGTGAGAAGCACAGAGTTGCCACAGGGTTGTGCCTAATGCATGTACCTGTAGTACATGTGCCTTGGTTCGATGCATACAATTTTTTGACAATTACATAGCGTCTATACCTGATATAATTTCAAATATATTTCTATCAGCAAACGTCAAATTTCATAGCAGAGCGAATTATATTACATGTTGACTGCAATATTAGTATTATATTAATATTATATCAGATATTATAATATTGTTTTCGTAATATATATTTAGAAAACAATATTATGATATCAAGTGTCAAAAGACGCACACATACATAGATACGAGAAGAGAATTTTATAAATTTAAATGAAAATGAATATTTTTTGATAAAAAAAGTGATGAAATGCTTTAATTATACACGATGTATTTAGGAAATCGCAAAGTTTTTATGAAATACTCATTACTATTCAAATAAACAAAGATATTCACTGCACGGCTGCCTGATAATTATGAAATATTATGATATTTACAAGTGTACGTTTTCCCCTACATAGATATTAATATTAATATAAATATATTTTTCTTCTCATTCTGCCGACGTTCTCTCTCATATTATATCAGATTTAATATCAGGTATAGACGCTATGTTAAGGTGGTGTCAGATACAACTTCAACGCTTTGCGTGACGTTTCTAACTTTGGGGTAAAAGCATAACGCAAAATGTGTTTGACACAATGAAAACTTTGACAACACTCACTGTTTGTTTCACTATTCGGTTTTATGTACATATAAATCACAGCACAATTCGATTACTCTGATGCCACGAACTCGTTTTTTATGTAAATTTTCCGACATTTAAATAAAAATTCCATATTTACCTGCGAGTTTGGTCAAACAAATTAAAAATAGTCTACCAACGATTGTCAAAGCATGCAAAAAGTTGAGAGTTGCCTAACTTTTCGCTTCGCTTTGCGTTAAAAGTTCTTTATGTGACATGTTTCATAAAAGCATGTACATTTCATCTTAGATGTCAAAGCGAATCTTCAACGCAACGCGAAGCAAGTTTTATCTGACATGGGCTTTACTTTGTAAAACTATGTGAGAAGCACAGAGTTGCCACAGGGTTGTGCCTAATGCATGTACCTGTTGTAAATGTGCCTTGGCGCTGCTCACATGCCGACCACTCAAGCAATAATCTTGGCAATTATTGCCGTGGCAACTGTCAAATTAGATTGCCGATACAAGATATTAGCGTGTGGACCGTATGAATATGTGTTCAAATATATATTCAGCAACAACTGTTACAATATATTGCTGAGCAATAATCTCTTAACACAAGCTGTCAAATACAAATTATATTGAATTTTTTTTCAACAAAAAAGTATAAAACGAAAGTTTTAACTAAATAAAACCAATAAAAGTGCAATTTAAATAAGAAAAGGATCTAATTATTGATAATTTAAGTTTTTATTTGAATAAAAAGGAAATATATTTGAATATACTTGTTTATCACCTCTAGAGACATTGTTGAACACTAGCAATTGGACGTCATCGTTCTGCCGGCTTTATTGCTTGTGTTACATAGCGTCTATACCTGATATAATATCAAATATATTTCTATCAGCAAACGTCAAATTTCATAGCAGAGCGAATTATATTACTTGTGGACTGCAATATTAGTATTATATTAATATTATATCAGATATTATATTGTTTTCGTAATATATATTTAGAAAACAATATTATATCAAGTGTCAAAAAACGCACACATACATAGATACGAGAAGAAAATTTTGTGAATTTAAATGAAAATGAATATTTTTTGATAAAAAAGTGAGAAATGCTTTAATTATACGCGACGTATTAAGGAAATCGCTTAATTTTTATACACATTACTATTCAAATAAACAAAGATGCTCACTGCACGGCTGCCTGATTATTATGAAATATTATGCTATTTATAAGTGTACGTTTTCCGCTACATAGATATTAATATAAATATATTCTTTTTCTCATTCTGCCGACGTTCTCTCTCATATTATATCAGATTTAATATCAGGTATAGACGCTATGTTGTCACATCAAATTGCTCGTGTGGTCGTAGTGTCATCACAAAAGTGTCATCTGTGGTTTCATGTTGTTTCGCAGCTAAACTAAAATGATATCAGTCATTTTGCATGGAAAGACATGATTTTACGTGTTTTTCACAACAAGAACAGAGCACTACTTTTGCGAATTTATTTCGCAAGTATTTCATAACAATTACTTTTATATGTAACTTGACATCATTTCGCACAAAATTGTGAACAGAGTACGAGGTTTTAAGCGATAACGCCCTATTAATAGATAATCGGCGGCTAATTTTCAGGCGAAGCGGCTTGGCTCAGCCGGCTGTGAGCCGCCACGGCGGAGGTTTCTGGCCGTCATGCATTGTTTTTTATTTACATTTTTAGTGCCGTGATTTTGTCGATAGTATCAGTATCGAAAATAATATTGGACCATCAATATTTATAGAAAATAAAACTATCGAGAACATCGATGGTTTTGCAGCTCTAGAATGCATACTATGTTATAATATTCCCAGTCTCTGCTATTTAAGATTCGATTTTCAACAATTTGATGGCTGACGATTTACAGAACTATAAATTGCAATTGCAGCAGGTATAAAGCAAAAATTTATGTTACATAAACTCATATTGGTAATGAAAAATTGATGAACAGGTAGAAGCTGCGTTATTGACAGATCCGGAAAATGACGAATTGCTTAAACTCAAAAAAGATTTGGAAGAAGTAATCGAATTAACCCGCGATCTCATTAAAACACAATTGGGGGAACAAAAAAAATCTGCTTATATTGAGCCATCAACATCGAAAACTTCAGGTCCCTATGACGAAATTGAAGCTGCTCTGTTGGAAGCTGAGAAACTTATTGCTCCTGTTAGAACATGGAAAATTGGAGATAAATGTCAAGCAAAATGGACAGAAGATGGACAATATTATGATGCTACTATAGAAGGTATTACCGATGATGGTGAAGTCAGTGTTATATTTGATGCATATCAGAATCGATCAGTCACACAGTTGAAGGAGTTGAGAGAACGCACATCACGCAATGAAGTGTTTCCATCAAACAAAAGACATAGACCTAAACAAAAAGAATATTTAAAAAAGCGAAAACAAAAAAAGCTTCAAAGGTTTAAGGAATTAGAGGAAGAACGAGAACAGGACAAGAATAAGTGGCTTAATTTTACTTCAAAGAATTTCAAAAAGCATGGAATGGTAATAAAAAGCATATTCGCGTCTCCAGAAAATGTTGAGGGTAGAGTAGGTATCGGAACTTGCGGAGTTTCCGGCAAAGGAATGACTGATTTCATAGTTGGAGAAAAGTATCGAAAGGGACTATAATTAACCTTCGTAAGATTGCTGCCACTTTTATATCAACAAGCCATTGTCGTAAGGGTTATAAAAATATAATTTGTATAAATACAAACATGAATAATTTTAGATACCTGTGTCGGAATAAATACTAGAAATTTCTCTTACTTACTTTGACAATAATTTATTCTGCTCTTCAAGATTTCCAGATTGATCAACAGAGATTCGCTTTTGTATTATATATTGATTTTCTTTAGCCTCCATAAGAATTTGCATAGCAGTTAAATTATTTGAAGTTTTTTCATGGACCCGAGCCAGTAATAAAAGACGCTTGGTTCTCAGTTGCAATGCGTCAATGTCCAAAAGTTCTCTGATAAAATATTAAAGATGATTAGTTGGTTAATATCAAAACATATAAAAAAACCAACTGAGCTCATAGAGCCATACATGCATAGTTGGTAAGGTAATATAAAAATTTAAATGTAAATATGTAGGCAACAACTGAAAACAATACAGATTTTAACAAACAATGATGAAAAAATTTTATCTTCATATATGTAGGTATACATATACATATATAAATAGATAACTAGTCTCCAAAATGACAATATGTAATACGCTTTACATCTTTTAAGTAAAAATGTCTAATTCAGAAAACAAAAAAAAAAAAAAAAAAAAATATTGTTAAAAAATATTCGATGAAGCATATGATACAAGATTTCTCTTGAATGTAGTCGTGGAGACGTGAAATTATTTTTGAGAACGTGGTAAAGAGTTCCACAACTTGATAACTCTTACATGAAATGATCTTTCATGAATAATACGGTTTATTACTGTTGTGGGGTTCTCTCATATCGCAAAACTACAAAATATCTACAGACGAACTCTGGCTAGTTATTTAACAATACCCTTTAGTAGAAGAACAACAGTCAGATGTTAACGAAACTCGAAGTTGCAAACCAAAACGTCAATGGTGAGACATGGTCGTGAAGCTTTAATTTATAAACAAAACGTACTATTGAAAAGAAAAGAGCATCTATTGAAGTCATTAACACTACATACTGAATAAACTTCTAAAGGTAGAATTAGTAAAATCGTATCGTGATGTTGCGTGTCAGCTGACAAAAACCGTACGATATACAATGCATGTTACTAGTTATAAAATATGTGGTGGTAGCACTGCTGACGTAGGAATCTGCAGAAAATAGATTTTTCTGTAGCGAATGTCAAAACGCCGTATTTAATGCCAGACAAAAAAAATGTGCTATGCAAACTGTTACATTTTCTATAACTTGTGCACAAAGTTGAACGATACGGCAAGCTGCAAAGTAGAATGATACGATTTTACTAATTCTACATTAAGCAATACATACTACGTTTATACGCAGGGCTTATTTGCAAATAAAACTGTAAATTGTTGCCATATTATTGTTTTTATTGCGACTTACTAATTCAGAAAACTATTCACGTTTAACGCACTATTTGCAAATAAAATGCTTGAGGTTGCTACGCTTACAAATGTTTGATAACAAAAAACAATAAATGGATTAATATTGCATAAAAAACATTAACAGAAGCAAATAATGACAATTAAAACAAATAATTATTTGATATTGTGCACATTTACACTATTATTTTTGTCAAAAAAAGTAAATTTTCTACAGAAGTGCTACCAAGTTTGTGTACTTTTGCTATTCCGTATAAACAGTGAGTTAATTTATTTGCGAATATTTTTAATTGCAAATAGTGCGTGTATAAACGTAGTAACAATAAGTTCGGCATTAGCAGAGAGTGGGTCACACGTTTCCTAATCGACAGATATATACTACGTTTATACACGCACTATTTGCAATTAAAAATATTCGCAAATAAATTAACTCACTGTTTATACGGAATAGCAAAAGTACACAAACTAGGTAGCACTTCTATAGAAAATTTACTTTTTTTGACAAAAATAATAGTGTAAATGTGCAAAATATCAAATAATTATTTGTTTTAAATGTCATTATTTGCTTCTGTTAATGTTTTTTATGCAATATTAATCCATTTATTGTTTTTTGTTATCAAACATTTGTAAGCGTGGCAACCTCAAGCATTTTATTTGCAAACAGTGCGTTAAACGTGAATAGTTTTCTGAATTAGTAAGTCGCAATAAAAACAATAATATGGCAATAATTTACAGTTTTATTTGCAAATAAGCCCTCCGTATAAACGTAGTAATAGATTTAAAGAATATAACCTTCGTAAAGTAAAATTAATTTAACTAAACAGTTTTGCGATTTATAAAGCATAGTCTTAAGGCCCAACTATAATATGAATAAGCTGGCTAAAGCTAATGTCAGAACTGAACGATAAGTCTGTCAAATGCTTAAACAATTCAGATGTGACTTGTAGGTGGCCATAATGTACTTACATGCACTTAAGTATTCTTTAGCCACAGCTGCACATCTAGGTATTGTCAATAATTTTGTAGTAATTTTGTTTCTTCTCATAACTCCTAAATGAATGCAATTCAATCAAACTAACTTGAAAGAATGTCCTAATCTATTAAAAATTCACATATAAATATATCCATAACCTTATTACTTGTTTTATTTGTTTTGCCTACTAAAAAGTACAACAGTGAATATACATAAGTAAATAAATTTGTGTGTGTGTATATGTGTATTGTAAAACAAACAATAAAAATAATAGTTTTGCTTTATTTTCCGAGTTTAAAATAAGAAACAATAAAAAAATATTTCAAATCAATGAATGCTGCTTGTTTGAGTTTAAAAAATGCACAAACAGTTGTTTCCATACGGAATGTGCGTTCAGTTTGGCACTTTACTTAAGCAAATGACATTTGACGAAAAGTTTGTTAAGTACATATGGGAAATTTGTCAAATAAACCTGTAATAAACCTAAAATATTTTTTATGAATTAGACCATTAATAGTTTCATATCATGTTATAAATAAATAGAAAAATGCATTCTGATGCTCCTTTGGTTTCATAAAATGTGTTTTTATGCAATTTTAATTTTCTGCATCTTGATAACCATGTTTATGTTAAACAGCTGTACTTTGGAAAACTTTCCATAATATTTGGAAATTTTTGAGTGCTGCCGTACTTTCAACGTAATTTAATAATAACTTTAATTAACCACTGAAAAAATTAAATCGTATTTAATTACAACTTAATTTTAAATAAAAATTAGCTAATTATGTACTTAATTTTTAAGTTAAAAACTAGGGGTTAGTCTTGGTGTAATTTATACGCAGATTGCTATTTCTCATCCACAGTGAGACATTACACATAATTGTTAACATCATTTACAAAAACATTACTGCAATTAGTATTGCCCTTAAAAAAAAGTTGAATGCCATCTGCAAATACAAACGATTCGCATTCAATAGGTGCGCGAGTACTTTTCCAGTAAAATCTAGTAACAGTAAATACTGAGTAATTTAAAAAAATTACTCTCAATAAAAAGTTTGCATATAAAAGTACGCGAACGGAAAATTTGTAAAATCCAATAAAATATATACAACAGCTGATTGACAATTTGACGCTAAAAAAAATTACACATATTTAAAAAAAAACCCTGCACATAATATTGTACTACGTGGTCCAATCTAGATGAAACAGACTAGTTGCATTATGGCCCCATGTAATCTAGTCATGGATCATGTCGCTTTCATACAAGCATTCAATGCTGTATAGAGTAGTTTTGCGGTTAGTCCGACCTAATGCAAAGTTGGACCATTTAGTCCAACCCTAGGACATCAACCTCCTTTTTTCATATATTTAGAGTAGTTTTGGAGTAGTCCTACTCCTCTTTGAGTATTTACATACATGTATGGACTAGTCGTATTATCTGCAGGGAATACACAAAACTATACATACATACATATATATTATTGCTTCTGTGAAGCACTTAGGTAAGACAAAAAATTACGGCTTTTTGGAAGCTGAATATATTGATTCTAGCTGGCTCATCTCGCACAAAAAAATCTCATTTTTCATGCGCAACAGCAAGTGATTCTATAACATTGTCTCCCTTACTCGCGGTCCCCACCTTACATACAATTGCTAACTTTAACATTAACTTCTAACTTCTAAGAATTGTTAAGTGATGAGTATCAATATAATATAACATTTTGCACATGCAACGATGCAAGACCATTTCCACAAGTTTGTGAATTGGGCTATAGTTTTTATGTAATCAGATGCAAAAGTTACTGGCTTGCAATTTTTTTTTTACTTTTTTTCTCTATTTTGTTCGAGAGCCTGCCTTATGTTAGTGCTTTTCAGAAGCAATTTTCGAAGCTTTTGTGATCAAGTAAACAATACATTGCTTCCCTTCCCCTCCCTTCTTAGTGCTTCCAAATCAGAATTTTTTTTTGCTGGGTAGCTATTTGTATATTTGCTTAAATTTCTTCGATCTTTTTGTTTTTAATGTGTTTTTATATTTATTAAGCTTGAGATCTTATTTTTTATTATTATTTTTTATAAAAGAATTAACAAATTTTATTTATATTCCAATATTTCGTTGCCACAATGGGTAACTTCTTCAGGGAAATATGTTTGTATAATAATTGACAATGAAAAAATATTTTTTATAAAAAGGCGGTAAATCAAAAAACTCAAAAAATTATAATATGAAGTTTGTTATACATTGAAAAAAATAGTATTTTAACTCAAATAAACACATAACAAAAATTATTTTAAATGTTGGTGTCTGTTACAGTTTGAAAAATGTTTTACATTCTGTTATCTATTAACTAAATGTCTATAACATTGTGCAACATTTAGTGTATCTGTTCTGTAGTTTATTCGTTGTGTTGATGGTACTTTTATAATATGTAACATTTCTAACATATATCTACGTCTGAAATTATTTTCTTTATCCAAAATCAATGTATTATTAAAATCTGGATAATGATTTTTGTCCCTGCAATGTAATGTTAATGCTGTTTTTGGTGTGGGAGTAATGTGCCTGTATTTTTGATCGGACTTGTGTCCAGATATCCTAGTTTTTAATTTATTTTTTGTAGTACCTACATATACCTTATTACAATTTTCTCTATCATTACCTCCACATGGTATTTTATATACTAAATTTGACATTTCTGATTTGTCTATTCTATCTTTTGTTTTGCTAAATAATCTATTTAATGTGTTATGCATTTTATGTGCTATTATATATTTTTTACTGTCATAAATATTTGAATTTTGAATTCTTTCAGACAAAAGAGGAACATAAGTTAGTGATTTATAAATCTTTGGTTCAGTAACTGTTCTTCTGTTCAAATTATTGCAGTTTTTATATTGCCGTATTAATCCATATATCAAAGAAATAGGGTAATTATTATTCACTAAAATTTCTTTTATCTTTTATATGTTAATCCTATGAAATTCTATATCACTAATCCTCAAAACTCTTTGAATTAGATTTTTTGCTGTATTGATTATTATCCTCTTTGGGTGTTTAGAGTAATAATTGATAATCCTACCTGATGAAGTTGGTTTCTGATACCAATCCATACCTAATCTATTTCCCTTTCTCATTACTAGTTGTCTAAATAAGGAATTCTAGAATTACATTCCTTTTCAATTGTAAATTTTATATCATCATGAAATGAGTTTAGTGTGGCCAACATATTGTCAATGGATTGATCTGAGATTATACAAAACAAATCATCAACGTATTTTGTAACAATCCTTGGTTTTATATTTAATTTATCAATACAACAATCCAATAACTTCTCCATAACAATGTCAGCTATAATTGGAGATGCTGGAGACCCCAAGGAATTCCTTTTTGTTGGATATATATTTTATTATTATACTTAAAATATCTATTATCTGTTATACAAAATTTAACAACGCGTAGACATAAATCTTTCTCAATCTTCGTATAATCCCTAATTATTTCCCATTTTTCTTTAATGTCTAGAGCTATATCTATTGGTATACTGCGAAATAAAGACACAACATCTAATGAAATTAATTGTTCATCATTCTGAAACCTTAAATCTTTTATCTTTTCTTTAAACTGCAAAGAATCTTTTACATTATATATAGAATTTTCTGTCAATCTCTTTAGAATATTTGTAATATATTTGCAAAGTGCATAGGATGGAGAATTCACAAAAGAGCATATTGGTCTCAAAGGGAAATGGTCTTTATGGATTTTTGGTACTCCATATAATCTTGGTGCCATAGACACATTAGACTTAAGACTGTTCTTTTCTAAAGATGTAATAATTTTTAATTTAAAAAGATTCTCAACTAAACAATTATTCATAGTCTGTAATCTTGTTGTTGGATCTCTATTCCATACCTTATATGTGGTGGTATCACCTACAATGTTATCCATCCTAGAATTATAGTCACACTTGTTCATTGCTACAGTTGTATTGGCTTTGTCAGCATCTAAAATAAGTAAGTTCCTATTGTTTCTCAGAAACCTTTCTCTCATATTAACCTTGTCTAGTATGAATCTATCCGTGTTTGTCAATCTTTCTTTATTTAAGTGGTTGTCAATAATATTTGTGAATCTATTCCTTGCAATCTCCTGTTCTTCTTTTCCTGCCGTCGTTTGTATAAAGTCCTCACCGTCTGCTATAAATTTTAAAGTCGGGAAATTATTCTTTTTTACTGGAAGTGCATGCTGTCGTCCCAATGAAAGAACCCATTCCACTTCTGTTGGAATGTTAAAATCTGATTTATTCACAAACCACTTTTTGTTTCTCTTAATACCCATATCTCTATTTTGTGAACTAATAAGGCAATTAAACTTTTTAATATGTACCTTTTTTGTCTGCAAACTTAAAATGTTGGCTAATCTATCTTGATGTTCAATAAATGAGTTGAATTCTTGTCTTGAGAGATAGTAACTTAAACTATTTTTAATCCATTCCAATTCTCTAGAAACTTGCTTCAGTATTTCATGCTGTTTCTTAATGGCCAAATTCAGGATCTTGTTTTGGAAAAATTGGACATGTTTTGATATTGATTGTTGAAAACTTGGAATCCAATTTACCTCGAAAAAAAAGTACCATCAATACAACGAATAAACTACAGAACAGATACACTAAATGTTGCACAATGTTATAGACATTTAGTTAATAGATAACAGAATGTAAAACATTTTTCAAACTGTAACAGACACCAACATTTAAAATAATTGTTGTTATGTGTTTATTTGAGTTAAAATACTATTTTTTCAATGTATAACAAACTTCATATTATAATTTTTTGAGTTTTTTGATTTACCGCCTTTTTATAAAAAATATTTTTTCATTGTCAATTATTATACAAACATATTTCCCTGAAGAAGTTACCCATTGTGGCAACGAAATATTGGAATATAAATAAAATTTGTTAATTCTTTTATAAAAAATAATAATAAAAAATAAGATCTCAAGCTTAATAAATATAAAAACACGATAGCTATTTGTTTTTGAGAAAATCGATAAAGAATGTTTTTCCGCTTGTCTTATAAAAATACACCATAGAATATTTTTTTTTAATAATAAAAGCAATAGATACATATGTTTGTATTTGAACTTATGGGCCTGGCCCACGACGTCGACAAGAAACTTTCTATACCTATATACCTATACCGGCGGGTCAGGCCATTAAAGTTTCTAATCTTTTTACTCTAAACGTGAAAAGTAATTAGGATGTACAGAAAAATACAAAAATGTTTGTTGCCGCTTATACCAATCATGACAATATTGTTCACTTCCTTTCAAGTAAGTCCAATGGGTGCATTTATTAAGAGAAATATAAAAGGGGAAAAGAATTTTATGTGTTCTAATATATTCAAGGTATCGAAAAACTGAAAACAAATTTAAGAAATGTACACATTAATCATATATAATGGACCAATAACTAAATTTTTTAAATGTTCCATGCGGGGAACCAGTAACCGTCCGACGATATGAATAAACAAAAAACTATAAAAATCTATTAACTTTATTTACATTTTAAAACAATCGATTGTGTTCTGCATTCCACGTGAAATTACATCGTTCGGAAATTGTTGTTATAAATACATATGTATTTCCAACAATTCTATGACAATTCCAAACGTTTTAATTTCCCGTGGAATACATAAAACAACATACCCTTATATTTTTCTGGCATCAAACGTAAATAAATGTAATATTGTTTAGAACTTAATACATTTGTTTTTTGTTATTTTTAAAATTTCATCAAAAACCAAAAACTTTTGTTTCCCTTTGCTTCTGTTTGTTTATATTTAAAAACATATGGTTTCATTTTACTGGATTTTACTGGCAAAAATTTGTACAGTAAAAATTTGCATTAGGTCCGTTTGTTTTCCCCAAAATTTGTGAAATTTTGTGCAAATTTGTACTGGATTTTACTGAAATGCGTTCGTTTACACATAAAATTGCAAAAAAGAGTGCCAATTGAGGTAAATTGACAGTTGTTGACTCAGAGTATGCAAATTTTTGCTGGACAAATTTTTGCCAGTAAAATCCAGTAGATGAGAAAAACATATGATTCAATAAAATAAACAAAAGCAAGCAAATACAAAGTAAATTATTTTTAATAAAAGTATTTAAAAGAAGAAAAAGGTGAAGTAAAAGTTTAACAAAAAAACTGAAAATTTTTATGTTCAAGATGAAAGAAATTAAGAAATAATAATCGTTAAATACATCAGTTTTTAAATTTAATTGTGTTATTTACTTTATTTTTTAGAGATGTAAGGTTTATGTATATGTGAATACTTATTTCTGCATACTATTCGGGGTACCGACTATCAGAAATTAAATATTGATGTATTTTCCTATGCCATTTACCCAGAATAAAAACTAAAAGCCAAAAACAAGCTAAAGCTTTCACAGAACTTCTATTTTAGATATATGTACTCGTATATATCGCTTCAAATTTATAATTATAAATATGCATGCATCAATTATCAAAAATTTGTATTTGATGGGTAGGAAAAACAATAAAAACATACAACATTATGATCAGCTGTTTTGATTAATCTGCAAATTTTTGCAATTTTTCCGTTCGCGTACTTTTTTGTGCAAGAGACATCCTTGAGAGTAAAATGTTCAAATTACACAAAATTTACTCAACTACTGGATTTTACTGGAAAAGTAAACAAATGGACCTATTTACTCAGTCATTTTTCGCTCTCAATTCGCCCTTTCATTTGCTGGATTTTGTGTACGCGAACGCAATACATATACATATACATATACATATACATATACATATGCATATACATATGCATATACATATGCATATACATATACATATACATATACATATACATAACATATACATATACATATACATATACATATACATATACATATACATATACATATACATATACATATACATATACATATACATATACATATACATATACATATACATATACATATACATATACATATACATATACATATACATATACATATACATATACATATACATATACATATACATATACATATACATATACATATACATATACATATACATATACATATACATATACATATACATATACATATACATATACATATACATATACATATACATATACATATACATATACATATACATATACATATACATATACATATACATATACATATACATATACATATACATATACATATACATATATACATATACATATACATATACATATACATATACATATACATATACATATACATATACATATACATATACATATAACATATACATATACATATACATATACATATTACATTATACATATACATATACATATACATATACATATACATATACATATACATATACATATACATATACATATACATATACATATACATATACATATACATATACATATACATATACATATACATATACATATACATATACATATACATATACATATACATATACATATACATATACATATACATATACATATACATATACATATACATATACATATACATATACATATACATATACATTATACATATACATATACATATACATATACATATACATATACATATACATATACATATACATATACATATACATATACATATACATATACATATACATATACATATACATATACATATACATATACATATACATATACATATACATATACATATACATATACATATACATATACATATACAATATACATATACATATACATATACATATACATATAATATCATATACATTATACATATACATATACATATACATATACATATACATATACATATACATATACATATACATATACATATACATATACATATACATATACATATACATATACATATACATATACATATACATATACATATACATATACATATACATATACATATACATATACATATACATATACATATACATATACATATACATATACATATACATATACATATACATATACATATACATATACATATACATATACATATACATATACATATACATATACATATACATATACATATACATATACATATACATATACATATACATATACATATACATATACATATACATATACATATACATATACATATACATATACATATACATATACATATACATATACATATACATATACATATACATATACATATACATATACATATACATATACATATACATATACATATACATATACATATACATATACATATACATATACATATACATATACATATACATATACATATACATATACATATACATATACATATACATATACATATACATATACATATACATATACATATACATATACATATACATATACATATACATATACATATACATATACATATACATATACATATACATATACATATACATATACATATACATATACATATACATATACATATACATATACATATACATATACATATACATATACATATACATATACATATACATATACATATACATATACATATACATATACATATACATATACATATACATATACATATACATATACATATACATATACATATACATATACATATACATATACATATACATATACATATACATATACATATACATATACATATACATATACATATACATATACATATCATATACATATACATATACATATACATATACATATACATATACATATACATATACATATACATATACATATACATATACATATACATATACATATACATATACATATACATATACATATACATATACATATACATATACATATACATATACATATACATATACATATACATATACATATACATATACATATACATATACATATACATATACATATACATATACATATACATATACATATACATATACATATACATATACATATACATATACATATACATATACATATACATATACATATACATATACATATACATATACATATACATATACATATACATATACATATACATATACATATACATATACATATACATATACATATACATATACATATACATATACATATACATATACATATACATATACATATACATATACATATACATATACATATACATATACATATACATATACATATACATATACATATACATATACATATACATATACATATACATATACATATACATATACATATACATATACATATACATATACATATACATATACATATACATATACATATACATATACATATACATATACATATACATATACATATACATATACATATACATATACATATACATATACATATACATATACATATACATATACATATACATATACATATACATATACATATACATATACATATACATATACATATACATATACATATACATATACATATACATATACATATACATATACATATACATATACATATACATATACATATACATATACATATACATATACATATACATATACATATACATATACATATACATATACATATACATATACATATACATATACATATACATATACATATACATATACATATACATATACATATACATATACATATACATATACATATACATATACATATACATATACATATACATATACATATACATATACATATACATATACATATACATATACATATACATATACATATACATATACATATACATATACATATACATATACATATACATATACATATACATATACATATACATATACATATACATATACATATACATATACATATACATATACATATACATATACATATACATATACATATACATATACATATACATATACATATACATATACATATACATATACATATACATATACATATACATATACATATACATATACATATACATATACATATACATATACATATACATATACATATACATATACATATACATATACATATACATATACATATACATATACATATACATATACATATACATATACATATACATATACATATACATATACATATACATATACATATACATATACATATACATATACATATACATATACATATACATATACATATACATATACATATACATATACATATACATATACATATACATATACATATACATATACATATACATATACATATACATATACATATACATATACATATACATATACATATACATATACATATACATATACATATACATATACATATACATATACATATACATATACATATACATATACATATACATATACATATACATATACATATACATATACATATACATATACATATACATATACATATACATATACATATACATATACATATACATATACATATACATATACATATACATATACATATACATATACATATACATATACATATACATATACATATACATATACATATACATATACATATACATATACATATACATATACATATACATATACATATACATATACATATACATATACATATACATATACATATACATATACATATACATATACATATACATATACATATACATATACATATACATATACATATACATATACATATACATATACATATACATATACATATACATATACATATACATATACATATACATATACATATACATATACATATACATATACATATACATATACATATACATATACATATACATATACATATACATATACATATACATATACATATACATATACATATACATATACATATACATATACATATACATATACATATACATATACATATACATATACATATACATATACATATACATATACATATACATATACATATACATATACATATACATATACATATACATATACATATACATATACATATACATATACATATACATATACATATACATATACATATACATATACATATACATATACATATACATATACATATACATATACATATACATATACATATACATATACATATACATATACATATACATATACATATACATATACATATACATATACATATACATATACATATACATATACATATACATATACATATACATATACATATACATATACATATACATATACATATACATATACATATACATATACATATACATATACATATACATATACATATACATATACATATACATATACATATACATATACATATACATATACATATACATATACATATACATATACATATACATATACATATACATATACATATACATATACATATACATATACATATACATATACATATACATATACATATACATATACATATACATATACATATACATATACATATACATATACATATACATATACATATACATATACATATACATATACATATACATATACATATACATATACATATACATATACATATACATATACATATACATATACATATACATATACATATACATATACATATACATATACATATACATATACATATACATATACATATACATATACATATACATATACATATACATATACATATACATATACATATACATATACATATACATATACATATACATATACATATACATATACATATACATATACATATACATATACATATACATATACATATACATATACATATACATATACATATACATATACATATACATATACATATACATATACATATACATATACATATACATATACATATACATATACATATACATATACATATACATATACATATACATATACATATACATATACATATACATATACATATACATATACATATACATATACATATACATATACATATACATATACATATACATATACATATACATATACATATACATATACATATACATATACATATACATATACATATACATATACATATACATATACATATACATATACATATACATATACATATACATATACATATACATATACATATACATATACATATACATATACATATACATATACATATACATATACATATACATATACATATACATATACATATACATATACATATACATATACATATACATATACATATACATATACATATACATATACATATACATATACATATACATATACATATACATATACATATACATATACATATACATATACATATACATATACATATACATATACATATACATATACATATACATATACATATACATATACATATACATATACATATACATATACATATACATATACATATACATATACATATACATATACATATACATATACATATACATATACATATACATATACATATACATATACATATACATATACATATACATATACATATACATATACATATACATATACATATACATATACATATACATATACATATACATATACATATACATATACATATACATATACATATACATATACATATACATATACATATACATATACATATACATATACATATACATATACATATACATATACATATACATATACATATACATATACATATACATATACATATACATATACATATACATATACATATACATATACATATACATATACATATACATATACATATACATATACATATACATATACATATACATATACATATACATATACATATACATATACATATACATATACATATACATATACATATACATATACATATACATATACATATACATATACATATACATATACATATACATATACATATACATATACATATACATATACATATACATATACATATACATATACATATACATATACATATACATATACATATACATATACATATACATATACATATACATATACATATACATATACATATACATATACATATACATATACATATACATATACATATACATATACATATACATATACATATACATATACATATACATATACATATACATATACATATACATATACATATACATATACATATACATATACATATACATATACATATACATATACATATACATATACATATACATATACATATACATATACATATACATATACATATACATATACATATACATATACATATACATATACATATACATATACATATACATATACATATACATATACATATACATATACATATACATATACATATACATATACATATACATATACATATACATATACATATACATATACATATACATATACATATACATATACATATACATATACATATACATATACATATACATATACATATACATATACATATACATATACATATACATATACATATACATATACATATACATATACATATACATATACATATACATATACATATACATATACATATACATATACATATACATATACATATACATATACATATACATATACATATACATATACATATACATATACATATACATATACATATACATATACATATACATATACATATACATATACATATACATATACATATACATATACATATACATATACATATACATATACATATACATATACATATACATATACATATACATATACATATACATATACATATACATATACATATACATATACATATACATATACATATACATATACATATACATATACATATACATATACATATACATATACATATACATATACATATACATATACATATACATATACATATACATATACATATACATATACATATACATATACATATACATATACATATACATATACATATACATATACATATACATATACATATACATATACATATACATATACATATACATATACATATACATATACATATACATATACATATACATATACATATACATATACATATACATATACATATACATATACATATACATATACATATACATATACATATACATATACATATACATATACATATACATATACATATACATATACATATACATATACATATACATATACATATACATATACATATACATATACATATACATATACATATACATATACATATACATATACATATACATATACATATACATATACATATACATATACATATACATATACATATACATATACATATACATATACATATACATATACATATACATATACATATACATATACATATACATATACATATACATATACATATACATATACATATACATATACATATACATATACATATACATATACATATACATATACATATACATATACATATACATATACATATACATATACATATACATATACATATACATATACATATACATATACATATACATATACATATACATATACTATACATATACATATACATATACATATACATATACATATACATATACATATACATATACATATACATATACATATACATATACATATACATATACATATACATATACATATACATATACATATACATATACATATACATATACATATACATATACATATACATATACATATACATATACATATACATATACATATACATATACATATACATATACATATACATATACATATACATATACATATACATATACATATACATATACATATACATATACATATACATATACATATACATATACATATACATATACATATACATATACATATACATATACATATACATATACATATACATATACATATACATATACATATACATATACATATACATATACATATACATATACATATACATATACATATACATATACATATACATATACATATACATATACATATACATATACATATACATATACATATACATATACATATACATATACATATACATATACATATACATATACATATACATATACATATACATATACATATACATATACATATACATATACATATACATATACATATACATATACATATACATATACATATACATATACATATACATATACATATACATATACATATACATATACATATACATATACATATACATATACATATACATATACATATACATATACATATACATATACATATACATATACATATACATATACATATACATATACATATACATATACATATACATATACATATACATATACATATACATATACATATACATATACATATACATATACATATACATATACATATACATATACATATACATATACATATACATATACATATACATATACATATACATATACATATACATATACATATACATATACATATACATATACATATACATATACATATACATATACATATACATATACATATACATATACATATACATATACATATACATATACATATACATATACATATACATATACATATACATATACATATACATATACATATACATATACATATACATATACATATACATATACATATACATATACATATACATATACATATACATATACATATACATATACATATACATATACATATACATATACATATACATATACATATACATATACATATACATATACATATACATATACATATACATATACATATACATATACATATACATATACATATACATATACATATACATATACATATACATATACATATACATATACATATACATATACATATACATATACATATACATATACATATACATATACATATACATATACATATACATATACATATACATATACATATACATATACATATACATATACATATACATATACATATACATATACATATACATATACATATACATATACATATACATATACATATACATATACATATACATATACATATACATATACATATACATATACATATACATATACATATACATATACATATACATATACATATACATATACATATACATATACATATACATATACATATACATATACATATACATATACATATACATATACATATACATATACATATACATATACATATACATATACATATACATATACATATACATATACATATACATATACATATACATATACATATACATATACATATACATATACATATACATATACATATACATATACATATACATATACATATACATATACATATACATATACATATACATATACATATACATATACATATACATATACATATACATATACATATACATATACATATACATATACATATACATATACATATACATATACATATACATATACATATACATATACATATACATATACATATACATATACATATACATATACATATACATATACATATACATATACATATACATATACATATACATATACATATACATATACATATACATATACATATACATATACATATACATATACATATACATATACATATACATATACATATACATATACATATACATATACATATACATATACATATACATATACATATACATATACATATACATATACATATACATATACATATACATATACATATACATATACATATACATATACATATACATATACATATACATATACATATACATATACATATACATATACATATACATATACATATACATATACATATACATATACATATACATATACATATACATATACATATACATATACATATACATATACATATACATATACATATACATATACATATACATATACATATACATATACATATACATATACATATACATATACATATACATATACATATACATATACATATACATATACATATACATATACATATACATATACATATACATATACATATACATATACATATACATATACATATACATATACATATACATATACATATACATATACATATACATATACATATACATATACATATACATATACATATACATATACATATACATATACATATACATATACATATACATATACATATACATATACATATACATATACATATACATATACATATACATATACATATACATATACATATACATATACATATACATATACATATACATATACATATACATATACATATACATATACATATACATATACATATACATATACATATACATATACATATACATATACATATACATATACATATACATATACATATACATATACATATACATATACATATACATATACATATACATATACATATACATATACATATACATATACATATACATATACATATACATATACATATACATATACATATACATATACATATACATATACATATACATATACATATACATATACATATACATATACATATACATATACATATACATATACATATACATATACATATACATATACATATACATATACATATACATATACATATACATATACATATACATATACATATACATATACATATACATATACATATACATATACATATACATATACATATACATATACATATACATATACATATACATATACATATACATATACATATACATATACATATACATATACATATACATATACATATACATATACATATACATATACATATACATATACATATACATATACATATACATATACATATACATATACATATACATATACATATACATATACATATACATATACATATACATATACATATACATATACATATACATATACATATACATATACATATACATATACATATACATATACATATACATATACATATACATATACATATACATATACATATACATATACATATACATATACATATACATATACATATACATATACATATACATATACATATACATATACATATACATATACATATACATATACATATACATATACATATACATATACATATACATATACATATACATATACATATACATATACATATACATATACATATACATATACATATACATATACATATACATATACATATACATATACATATACATATACATATACATATACATATACATATACATATACATATACATATACATATACATATACATATACATATACATATACATATACATATACATATACATATACATATACATATACATATACATATACATATACATATACATATACATATACATATACATATACATATACATATACATATACATATACATATACATATACATATACATATACATATACATATACATATACATATACATATACATATGTACGTATGTAAATCTATTTATGGTATCGGTTGAATACGAACAGAAAAGGAACTCTTGTTGCCTTAATTTTTTTTTTTTTTCTATTAAAGATTTGCCATTTTCGTTAAGGATATGAGTAATAAGCCATATTTATGCTTGCAAATTAAAAAACAATATGTCCAAAAGAATTTTTCTAGAAGAAAGTTAATGTAATGGGAGTCATAAATGAGTAGACAAGATAAGACATGATGTTGACCAACACTTAGAGTATAAAAGGGATTAGCACATATACCGATCAATGCGTTCTTTGTTTCGTAGTATTGTCTATCGTTTTTCATTATTTATCTTCTTCAGCTTCCATAACAATATGGAAATTTTATTTTGCTATATAAAAATTTTCAATTGAATTTAATAATTGAAGAAAGTTAATTTAGTTATATTAAAGTTCTAATTGCTGTAATGAATTTAAGCTTAATAGCTCAAGTCTTGATTAAGGATGGCGACAAACTGAACTTTAGTTGTTGTGCCAAGTAGCAACGCAGCTGAAATTAAAATTGGTATTATGTATGACATAAAAAAAACTTATCGAAATTAGGATTATGACAGATTTTCAATTCAAACTATAATATATGTAAGTGATAAAAAAAATGTAAATGATTATGTCAGCGGACTTATTTTTCGATAAAGAGAAGGCAGAACAAAATGAAGCATCTTTAGAACTTAAAATAAGA